>JAXQQM020092311.1:0-105452 GCA_034641835.2 Pinus albicaulis | reverse complement strand
AGAATTTGACTTTTGTGATCCATAAATTATGTATCAAATCTTTCGGTAAAAATCACATTGGAGAAATTTGTGTCGACGGGTTTCGAACCAGTGTGGTTCATCATCAGGACAAGATGCGAAATCTGATCTAAGACTCTGCTTAAATAGATAAAAAAGCTCCAAGTAGCAGTTATACAATAACAAACCAATAAATAAACAAAAAACAAACAAACAAACAAACAAAAAAACCAATAAATAAATAAACAAGTAAAAAATAAAAAATAAAATACAAATCAAAATAAAATAAAAAATAAAAAATAAAGATAAATAAATAAATTAAAAATAATAATCAATAAAATAAAAAATAAAAAATAAAAATAAAAATATAAAACATAATAAATAAATAAATAGATATAAATATGAAAAAAAAAAACAAATAAAAATATATTAAAAAATAAAAATAAAAATAAAATAACAAAATATATAAATATACATTACATGAACCCAATTCAATATATTATTTGAAACTAAATTAAATTTTTTTTTTAATTGATTAAATATACATAAAAACTAGATTAAAAATAAATAGTAAACATAATTATGCTAAATAAATAATAAGTAATTACATAATAAAGAATAACCGAAACGAGAAAAGTAAAACAGGACGAGAGGAGAGGAAACGGCGAACCACGGACAAAAAGAAGGGCAAAAAATAAAAAAACTAAGAATGAAGGGCAGGGATCCAGCACCTGCTCACACTCCACCCATCATCCATGTTAAGGTTAACAGGCCTCTTTTCAATCTCAAAGGCCTCCCTAAACTTTCGGTGGTGGAAATGGTCCACCTTCGCAATGACCTCAGCGTCTTCAATGCAAATGTGATGCTTTGTCTTTTCAGCATGCTATGCTAAGGCAGAGGACCGAGACCTATTATGCTTTAGGTCAGAGGCATGTTCATGAATTCTTTAACTGATAGATTGACCAATTTCACCAATATAAGGGGTCCCACAAGAGCACGGAATCAAGTACACACCCTTACCCTCCTTCGGGCATATTGGGTCCTTAACCTATCTCAGTGAATTCTGAATCGTGCAGAGGAGTTTGAAGGTTGAAGGAACACTATGTTTCCTTAGTATCCTAGCAATCTTATCAGTCGTTCCCTGGATAAAAGGGAGGTGAACACCAGTAGACCTGTCATAATTATCACTTTTAACCTTAGGACCTTTTTCCGCTTTTTGGAAAGCTCTACGACATTGAATCTTGTATAACCATTTTTAAGGAAAACATTAAAAAGATGAGATTTTTCACCTTCAAGGTGGTGCTCATCAACGATTCTTAAGGCACGAGTGGCTAAGGTGCTGAGAACCCCTAACTTCTGAGCAGGGAAATGATGAGAGTCCGCATGTAAATACTGCTCAGTATTTATAACGTTCATTTGTATATAACAAAAAATTATTTTGAAAAATGGTCCATTTTACAATAAGTTATGTAATTATTTTTTCTTCTTAAGTTAAAGTTGACCCATGTCAAAACATAAGAGATGAAAAGGTAGACCATGTCTAGCTACACCATTTATATATAAAACAAATGTTAAGAGTATATGTTTCTTTGGTAAAATTTCATAGGTTCAAATTAAAAAAGGATTAAAATATATATACTTCTATAAACTTAAAATGAAAAAATCACATATATCAAATTAATATCAATATATCCATAATCTTAAAATTAAATTATCATCATTATTATTTTATTTTATTGCTGAAGGTTTTTTCTTTCAACTTAAGGTGGATGAGGATATTTTGACTTTTTTTTTTTTTTTTTTTTTTTAAATTAAATGCCTATATTGATTATCAAGGGAATATACTCAACATATGCCTAGTCTTAATGTTTATAAACGTGTAGTGTATTAAAGTATTTATTAGGTTGCATTGATTTTTAATAAACCTACCGATTTCCTAGGGATTTGAGATTATTCCTAGATGATAATTTCCTGGATGATAAGTTCCTCATTATTATTTATAACATTCATTTATATATAAGCAATTTTTATTTAGCAAAATGTTCCATTACTTTTAATAAATTTAAAAGCTGCCCACCTACCAATTTCCTAGGGATGTGAGATTATTACAATTCTAATCAGTTCCTCATTATTATTAATAACATTTATTTATATATAAGCAAGTTTTATTTTGAAAAATGGTCCATTTTACAATAAGATTTGTAATTGTTTTTCCTTCTTAAATTAAAGTTGACCCATATAAATTTAATATCTAATATAGCCATACTCTTAAAATTAAATTATTATTATTATTTAATTGCCAACGTCTTTTTATTTCAATTTAAAAGGAAATGATTAATATATATATATATATATATATATATATATATATATATATATATATATATATATATATATATATATATATATATATATAAAACTTAAATGAAAAAATATCATATATTAATTTAATATCTAATATAGACATACTCTTAAAATTAAATTATTATTATTATTTAATTACTGAAGACTTTTTATTTCACCTTAAGGTGGATAAGGATTTTATTATTGTTATTTTAATTCACTGCCTAGATTCATTCTCAATGGAATATGCTCAACATATACATAGCCTTAATGTTTATAAAGGGTTGTAGTGTACTACAAAATTTATTAGGTTGCATTGATTTTTAATAAATTAAAAAAAATTATATTAGTGCCACGGCCAATTTCTTAGGGATTTGAGATTAGTTCAATTTTAATAAGTTTCTCATTATTATTTGTAACATTCATTTATATATAAGAAAAATATATTTAGCAAAATGGTCCATTAATTTTAATAAATTAAAAAAAAAAAAAAAATTGTGCCACATGCGTCCCCACCCTTGAAAAAGGAAGGAGAGGGGAAGATGAATGTAAACTTATTATGTTGTAAGGCGTCACTATTTGAAAACAACTCCCCTAGATGCCATTGTGTCCATGTGTGAGTCATTGGATCAAATGCTAGAAGATTAAAATGTTTTAGGCCATTAGATCAAGTAAATATTTTTATATGTTTTTTATAATGTTAGTTTTTTCTTTTTAATAAGTTAGATTGAATTTAGGTTTTAGTGATGATAGAAATGTTGTAATGTCATGTTTAACATTTTGACTATGTCAAATTACACAAAATTTAAAATAAAAGTAAATTAAATAAAAAGATTGACATAATGTAATGAACATTTTAACTAGGTCAAAATACAATAAAAATAAAAATAATAAAATAAAATAATGATAAACTATAAATACAACCCATGGTATTCATGTGGAATATAGTTTCTTTATAGGGGGAACTAAGATGGCCTGAATCAATCTTAGTTCTAGATCTAAACTAATATTTAATAAAATTATTTTTAAATTTTTATAACCATTATTCTTTTAAAATTTTACACAGTAAAATGTATCTAAATTTTCATACATCCAAATATACATAGTTTTTCTTGTTTTGTATTATTTTTGTTACAACTATTTTATTCTTCCAAAAATACATTCGTTTTTTTGTTTATATTATTTATGTTACAATTGTTTTATAATTCATGAGTATTATTTCTTAATATATAAAAAAATAAATTAATAATGAATCTTTTTAAAATATGTGATTTTTTTTTTTCCAAATTATTTCAGAAGATATGATTTATCTTGAGCAATAATGATGAATGTTATTTGAAAACAACTCCCCTAGCTGTCATTGTGTCCATGTTTGAGCCGTTGGATCAAATGTTCTAGGCGATTGAAATGTTTTAGGCCATTAAATCAAGTAAATATTTTTATATATGTTTTTTATAATGTTAGTTTTTTTCTTTTTAGTAAGTTAGATTGAATTTAGGTTTTGGTGACTTTTAAGTTAAAATGTTGTTATTAAAAATTTGTTAGATTTTAACCTCAAATTTTTTAATAAAATTTAAATTAATAACTTAATAAAACTAGATTTAACATAAATTAGTTTAATGAATAATTTTTTTTTAAAATACATAAACATTAAATTTTTGGGTACATAAGCATAATTTTTTTTATTTATAATACAATTTATATCATAAAATTAAACTCCACACAAACCAATTTTAAGTTGTTAAATCAAGTAAATATTTTTATATATGTTTTTTATAATTGTTAGTTCTTTTATTTTTAATAAGTTTGATTGAATTTAGGTTTTGGTGACTTTTAAGTTTAAATGTTGTTATTAAAAATTTGATAGATTTTAACCTCAAATTTTTTAATAAAATTTAAATTAATAACTTAATAAAACTAGATTTAACATAAATTAGTGTAATGAATTAAAAAAAAAAAAATTGTAAAATACATAAACATTAAATTTTTGGGTACATAAGCATAAAATTTCTATTTATAATAAAATTTATATTACAAAATTAAACTCCACACAAACCAATTAATTTATATTACATGGATAAAAAACAATATAAAAAATGAAAAATAACTATTTATATATTTAAATATTACATTTTTGTGTTACTATGCTCTCCAACAAAATATGATAGAAAGGTTGTAATGCCATGTTTAACATTTTGACTATGTCAAATTACACAAAACTAAAAATAAAAGTAAAATAAAAAGATTGACATAACGTAATGAACATTTTAACTAGGTCAAAATACAATAAAAAATAAAATAATGATAAGCTATAAATACGACCCATGGTATTGACCCATGGTATTCATGTGGAATTTAGTTTCTTTATAGGGGGAACTAAGATGGCCTAAATCAATCTTAACTCTGGATCTAAACTAATTATTTAATAAAATTATTTATAAATGTTTATAACCATTATCCTTTTAAATTTTACTTAATAAAAGGTATCTAAATTTTCATACATATAAATATACATAGTTTTTCTTGTTATGTATTATTTTTGTTACAACTATTTTATTATTCCAAAAATACATGGTTTTTTTTGTTATATATTATTTATATTACAACTATTTTATAATTCATGAGTATTATTTCTTAATATATAAAAAATTAAATTAATAATGATTTTTTTTTAAATATGTAATCTTTTTTAAATTTCCAAATTATTTCAGAGGAGATGATTTATCTTGAGCAATAATGATGAAAGTTTATTATTCTCATTTCTTAAATAACACTAAATTTACCTTTAAAGGGGTCGGTAACAATTGTTTGTATCAAAGTCAAGGATACGAAGAAAGAAGACATGGTGAAGAGAAGCTTCTAACCTTACAACAAGCCCTAAAAAGGCATAAAGTTGAATGTATGGAATCCATTTTCCCTGATACACATGAGAAGCGCAATGAAAAATATTGGAATTTGGAAAATGTCACGAAGCTTATCTCATGTTCCATTCATTTAGATCTAAAGTATATGGAAGAAGAAAAGCAGGTGACGTTGACAAGGCTATGAAGGACCAAATAGCATAATTAAAAACAGAAGAGGACTCTTCAGAGAATGGGTTACTTAAGGATTTTGGAATCCATATGAGCTACATTATCTCACTGATTCAAGCAAGCGCTCAAAAAGAGATAGACAATAGTGATATAGAGATAATTTATTCATAAACAAGAGAAAGCTAGAATTATAACCCGAGATAGAGTTATGGGAAGAGAAACATTCGAATTGTAAGGATGACTCAGAAAATTCTAGACAAAACACACTTACCTATTGCAATCAGTTGAAAAGAAAAAATCTCTAAAGGGTCACTTGGGGAGGAATATATTATTTAAAAGGTCGGGAAAATAATTTCATTTCAAAACAAAAATGTATTATCACTAGGGAAGGGAGTTATTACATTTAAAATTTGTTCTCATTTTTGTCACTACAAAATTTGATTGTTGATTTTTATTTGATGGGAAAATAAATGATCTTTAAAATACACTAAAGTCTTGAATTATGATCCTTAAAGAAGTGGCTAGATTCACTGATCATGAGTTGATTTTTTCTTCTTATTCTTCTTAATTTTAGCTCTTCATGATGTTTGTTATTATGACTAAGGTGAAAAGTTCCAAACAAGTGGAATATTGGTCGTTCAAAGAGGAATTATGGAAATATGGTTGTAGATAATGTATTAATATAGATTGTCTAAACTGAGATTAATTAATCATTCCCAAGGATAAAAAGGGCCCAAATTTCTCTTATCCATAAAATTGACGATTAAGATAACTCTATGCTCTATGTTCAAATGACAGGTGAATGTGTATTTACCATACATAAGCTTCTTAGTAGTTTCTCATGAAGTACAACATGTAATAGTGATAAGTTTTTATTCCATTAAATAATTCTAGTTGTAGAGCAGAGTCAGAGTTCTAGGAGTGGTATCAGAGGAATTCAACATTGTGAGTGTGATACAAGCAAATAATTTCATGGAAGGGTGAAGTATGCCCAACTTGGTCATAAAAACCAAGTGCATCCTTCATGCAGAAAAAAAAATAAACACGCAGATTTCGTTATATAGAGGTCTTGATTACTTTGGCCAAAATGTCTCATCCATTATGAAAAACACATCTTACATGCAATTAATAACAAAGAATTTGTTCCATAACAATTACCCAATATGGATATTTTGATTTGAGGTCCAGTAAACATAATTCTCCACCCCTTATGTTGGAGGATCAGTTGGAGCCGAGAAAGTTCCTACTACCTCTTCTTTATTATATTCTAGTATTTCCTATACCACAACCTTACGACGTTTCCTTTGCATCATGTGGTAAAATTGCTAGTATAAGCATATTTTAAAAAAGAAAAAATATGAGTTCATGCAAAAAAGGCGAGAAGAGTTGATATATCTAGGCAAGAATAACCCAAAACGTTTTTGGCAAGAACTTCAACCAAGGAAGAAGAAATTTGAAACTAATAATATAGTCAATCAGTGGTTTGACTATGCAAGGAAACTCTATGAAAAAGAATTAGAGGTTGAGCCTCCTCCCAGGATCAACACAACTACAAAGATTTTCACAATACATGATGTGGAGGCATGAATTCAAAAGTTGAAAACAAGGAAGGCAAAAGACTTGGTTGAAATTCAAGTATAATATCTAAAGTGGGGAATAAACATTTTGGCACTAAACATCATGGAAATATTCAACAACGTCATTCAACAAGGATTCCCAAGGGATTGGACAACTAGTCTAGCAATTCCCCTTTTTAAAAGTGGAGACATTAATAATCCTTCCAACTATATAACCATTATGATCAATCCTTTACTTGCAAAGCTTTTCAGTGGCATGGTAGAAAATAGAATCAGTAAGTGGACAAAAGTAAAATAAAGGAGGGAAAAGGGGTAAGCGGGTTTTAGGCTGAAGCATTCTACAGTAGATCATGGTATCACGCTGAGACACATTGTTGAAAAGGTTTGGGGGAGAAAAGAAGAAGTATTTTGCTTCTTTTTTTACTTCAAAAAGGCATTTGACACGGTCCCTAAAGATAAGCTGTGGCATAGAATGAAAGACTTAAAATTCCTTTACGATATGGAGTTGTTGTCCATAGGCTTTATGAAGAGGTGAAAGTCAAAATTAGAACTTCAACATGAATTTCAGAAAGTTTTAGAAGTGGCATCAGAGTCAAGCAATGTTGCCTTTTATCCCCTACCCTTTTTGGTTTATATATTGACAAACTGGAAGAGTGGCTAAATTTCTAAGATGGGGATGGTGTTCGATTAGGGGAGTTTTTGATAAAGCTTCTTCTATATGCCAATGATCTTGTGTTGGTTGCTAAATCAGCCCATGGATTGTAGATGCAGCTATATGCCTTTGATCATTGTTGTAAAGCAGCGGGGATGCAAGTCGATATCAATAAGACCAAAATAATGATTTTCTCTAATAAAAGGAAGAAAAGCCAACATACGTTCTTCTTTGAATGCAACATTCTTGAAGAAGTAAATGAATACAAGTACCTCGGGATCAATTTCAACAACAAGCTTAATTGAGAGGATTGTAGAAAGAAGAGAATTTTAGGAGGGTGGAAAACATTATATGCACTTCAAAAAAGATGTAGAGAGGCTGAGTTATGGGATTGGAACACGATCAAAGTATTGTTTGGACTCCTAGTTTGTCCAGTGCTATTATATGGGTGTGAATTGCGGGCTAACAACATCCCTGTTTCAAAATAGAAACAAATTGAAAAAATTCAATAACACTTGATTATGAGCAAGTTCAAAATAAAAAGTTCAGTTCCCAATGAGATAATGTTGAGTGAAACAGGGGCAGCTCCAACAAAGAAATTTCCATGGTGTGTCTTATAAGGTATCTAAAAAGAATTGAGAAAATGGGAGGAGATAGATGGCCGAAAGTTATCTTCAATGAAGGTATGAGTGAAAGAAAGAAATAATGGATGAGACAAAACAACAAATGGATGCAAAAATGAAATATTTACCTTAATGCATGTCTCACAAATGGAGTTAAAGGATTTTGTGTTGGAGAAGTTCGTAAGGCATATGGGGAAAATAGTTGGGTAGAAAGAAGAAGTATTATGTTCCGGAATTCATCCCCACTTGTGATCTCCAACAAAAAGAGTACATTGGAGCTAGCATTTCATGGAGATCAAAGGTTCTTATTGCCCAATTAAGAACTAACTCACATCAAATTTGATGTGAAACGGGACGGTGGAAGAGACCTAAAGAAGCTTGGGAAGAAAGGGTACGTACTTTTTGCACTTCTGGGGTAGTAGAATCAGAAAAACATTTCATTTCGAAATGCGATGCTTTCAAAGATATCAGGGACAGTTACCGTAGTATGTTAGCATCAATTCTGTGGCATTGTATTTTCAGTGAGGGAACTGTTAGAAGGTTGGGTCATCTCATCATCAATTTGAGTAAGAAAATGATTAATTACAGAAGGAAAAAAACAAGGAAGTCGGTAGTCCCATAAACTATTTTTAGTCTCGTAGACGTTAAAATATCATTCATTCATTCATTCATTTATATATAAATAAATTTTATTTTGAAAAATGATCCATTTTATAATAAGATATGTATTTCCTTTTTCTTTTTTTCTTTTTAAGTTAACCCTGACCCATGTCAAAACAACACAAAGGCAAATGCTAAATTAAAATGAAAAAGATAAATAATGCTTAACTTAATCATTTTCAAAAAAGAAACACCTTCGAATATTATAGTTCAAATTTCCTTAATATAAAAAAAAAATGTTTAAAATTAAAATTAGAAAAAAAATAAATGACATGTAAATGAAATGTTTCTTTTTGAGAAAGAACCTTATGCCTTAACCTTCTAATTTTAATGTTATTAAAAAGTAGGGAGGAGTTTCAAAGATGCTTGAGCTTTAATATTTAAAATTATTTAACTATATTAGAGGAATTTTGGATTGTTTCGTAATATTTTAATAAATTTATCAAAGGGTGTAAAGCATTTTTAAAGTGTAATTTAAATTGGTTTTAATTTTTTAATGTATCAAAATTTAATGATATAGGTAATTTAAGTTTGTAGAAATATTTTTAAAATATTTAAATGTAATTATTTTGATAAATGTGTTTGTTTTGAAATATAGTTTTTTAATTTTTAATTTATTATTAATAATTATTAGGTGAATGATAGGGATTTAACTTTCGTGGAATATTTTAAAATATGTTTAGTAATTACAAATTAAAGATCTTAAAATTAGTTATGTTATTTTTATTTTTCAATTAAATTGATTGATTAAAAAAAATGGCATATGAAATGAGTTATGGTTTTTTAGGCATGTAGTATTGATAATCCATGGTATTGTAACAAAGCCTATTTACATGTTAATTAGGTTGATAGGGCTTTTTTTTTTTTTGAAATGGAGATTCCATAACTTTACTTTTTAATCTTGTCCAATGTTTAGGGTGGACATCCTATCCATCCCGAGGGACCTGAGAATTAAATGATCACATATGAGTGTTGTGAATTCTTTTATAGAAAGAAGTTTTGATTTAGTTGTTAACAATAAAGATTAAAATAATAAAATAGTCGTTAGAGTAACCATAAAACAGTGCTATAAAAATAAGTTAGTGAAATTAAATTAGAATGGAAGAAAAAGAAATAGATGTTGACTGAAAAGGTCAAGTGAACATATTTACATAACAAAATAAATAAATAAATATAATTTAAAATACATAATTAAAAGGAAACTAGTACTATGTTGGGACAAAATAATTATGAGGTGCATATTTAAATAGATGATTACTTAATTGAAGGGGAATATGAGAATTAAAAGAAAATTCAAAATAATAATAATGATTGGGAAAATTAGAGAGAATCAAATCAACCATATTGGAAAATAAATGGACATAAGCAAAAAAGGAGAAAAACATGAAATTGAGGAACCAAAGAAAATTAAATATATCATAAATTTAATCAAAGATAATTAAACTAATGAGTGAGATAGTGGACTATCGGTTGCCAAGAATGGCTAAATTTATAGCCATCTTTTCAACTAAAGTTTTTTTGGTGCTTCTCAATTTCAAGTGTCTTTCTAATGATTTCATCTCTCTAATGTTTTGAATTGAAAAGGTGCTCAACTATGGCACACTTGGATAGTTAGAGATGATTCATTGGAGTGACATGTTATTTAATTCGAGCTTTGAAGGGTCGCCTTGTATGGCCAATGTATGATTTTCTACATGAACAGGGTATCTGGTAAACCCATGAATTCAACACGGGTCAGACTTATCTTTGGTTGATTGGAGCATTTGCTTCAAGCTTTAATTTAATTATCAATAATTATTAGTAGATGATAGGGATCTAAACTCCACATAATATTTTAGAATATTCATAGTAGTATACACAATTCAAAAGTCGATAATTAACTCCAAAGTAGTTATGATATTTTTTTCCCTTTTAATTAAATTGATTAATCAAAAAAATGTCAAATGAACAAGTGTCATATGAAGTGAGTTATTATTTTTTGGGCTTGTGGTATTCATAAGCCATGGTATTGGCCCATTGCATTGTAACAAAGCCCTTTTATAGATTAAGAATTTTCATGGTAAAGTGGGGGTAAATCTCCATTGTAATAGTCTGTTTTGTTACATTACATGTAAATGTCAGTATGTACATCTCTTTATATGATTTTATGTAAAAGTGCATATTATGATTGAGCTAGAGGAGTGGACATGAATTCAGAGATCTAAGGAGGAGAGGTTGTGTGTGCAGAGTTTAACTCAAACCACACTCACTTCATTTATTTCCATTCTACCTATCTCCTTGACGAATTGAATAGTCTACATAGCGGATAGTGAAGTTAAGTATGGGTTGCATGAGTGGAGGGTGATGGCTATGTTTTCCCCTTTCTTGTGGGATGTGTTGGAAAATAAGTCAACATGCAAAATGAGAATATGGGGGGAAGGTGATGTGAGAACACATGGAATACAAGAGAGTAGAACGCGAAGTGGAAGTAAGAAGCAACAAGGAACTATAATGTTGAGAGAATGTGTTGGAAAAGAAGTGCTCAAGAAATTGTAATGGGAGAAGAAAAGTCTCAAGATAGTGCCCTATAATTTGGTCATCATTCCCTATAATTTCGTCAAGGATAGTGTTATGTTCCTGTGTTAGTTGGCTAGTCAAGGCTTGATGGAAATTTGATTCAGTTAGTGTTTGTTGAGTAAGATGATAAATTTCTAAGATATTGTTGGAAAGTTGATAAACGACTTAGAGCTTGTTGAATAGATTAATAAAACACTTGGGTACTTGTTGGAAGGTAGATAAACCACTAGGAAGACAATATGGACCACTGCGGTGCTTGTTGAAAAGGGATGATAAACCACTAAGTTCTTGTTGAGGAAGTTGATAAAGCACTTAGTGCTTGCCAAATAAGTTTATAAACCACCTAGATAGTGAGAACTAGACTCCTACAATCCTTTCCTTGAAAATCCAGTTGATAAACCACCTAGATAATGAAATAAGTCTCCTAGAACTGATATTCTAGTGATTGATTTCATTGATGCAAAGATTCACTGTGGTGCTTACTACAAGAGATAAATTGATAAACCTCATGTAAAATCATACTCCTCTTATTTGTTTGTTTGACTGAATATTGGTGTGAAATTCCCTTGAGAAAATCACTCCGTAAACTCTAAGTCTGGCTCAGGGGTGGTAGCTTTAAGAAAGATTGCACTGTAGTTGGCCTATTGTTGGGTGGATGTAATATTTCAAAAATTTAGGTTTTAGCTAAATGGAATATTATAGATTATTTTGTCACTAGGTAGGTGAATAAGTGGGTAGGGATGCCCATAAATCTCCTTAGAAATAATAAAAACACTTCAAGTGTGAAAGGAGACCCTCTAAGCAGCTAAATGAAGCACCTTTGAGTGTGAACAAGGGTTCGAACATGTTGAATAGGTCAACTTTGACCAAATCAACAGCGTTGTTATGGAGGAGTGGACATTTAATGAGGAATAACGTAGTTTTGGAGGGAGATTGATTGCATGGAGGTAGTGACCTAATTGAGTGGGGCCAAGGGTAAGGAAGCTCTTAACTTATATAAGGAAGAGGATGGCAGCCATATTGGTTATGTTTTGGCTTATTATTTTGTATATGGTTTGTTTAGACTTCTTGCATTCTTCAGCTGTTTAGTTGAGATTGCAATGTTGTTTAGCATAGGGTGTTCCCGAGCAGGAATCCCATCTCTTTCCTTGAGAGGCCTCTTGGAGGAGTATTGCACTACATTTCCACATTTAGGCTCAAGGCCAAGCTACAACTTTCTTCATCAGTGCAGTTTTTGCAGAATATTGTGTTGTGTTGCAGGGTGCAGCAGTGGATAATTATATTGGGTGTCTTCACAACTATTTTTGTAGTGGAGAAAGGTTTCCATCCATTGGAAGGCCTTTAAAGAAGCCCCTTGGGCTTTATTGACATATTTGGCATCAGTGCAAGGTGCATATATCCCCTACAATGTAGTTTCAGCCCATATCTACGTTATTTTAGGGAGGAGTTGCAGGGTTGGTTGCAGTGGTTGTTTTGGGACGTGATTTATTCAGTGGAGGAGTCATTCTTTCATTCGGGGGATCTATTGGAGAAGAGTTGTAGGTTTCTACATCAGCTTTAGCCATATATTCTCATTTCTATTGTTGCAACATACCTTCAGCCCTAGGGCTGCAGCTTACGTTGGCATATTGTGTGCATTTTCTGGAAACCTTCTTGGGTTTTCATGGAAAGTTGATCTAATGCCCAGATCTGTATGTCTATAATCTATTAGGGCCTATATCAGTATTTTTACATAGTTGTATCATCTCCAGCTGTAGTTATGTTTAATGTGACTGTGATGTAGTTTCTCTCCAACATTTTGTATAGCAGCAACATCTCACTTTTGAGAGGATTTATGTATTAGAGGCTTGTGTGATCACATTCTATGATTGGTGCCTCGTTTTTTTGTACTTATTTTTTGCATATATGATCAATAATATGGCTCGATATTGGTCTCATGGTTTCATGTGTTAAATATCTACTGCTGCTTTAATTTTATGCACTATATTCCTACTTTTCCCATTTGGGAATATTACAGTGGTATCAGAGCATAATCTTGGCTCAGCCTGTGCATTCAGCCAATATGTCACCATAAGGAGAAGCTTCTCACAAGAAGAGGAGACGTACAAAAGGGAGAAAGAGGAGCTCTCAAAGCTTCTTTTTCAAACTATGTAGAGCAACCATGAAGATGTCAAGAAGATGAGAAGGGAGATGTGTAGGGAATATCCAAGGGGGTTTGAATATGAAGTGAACCCTAGATTTTTACATGATGGGTGTGAGCATTCAGCCACACAATCTGATCCACAACACAGTTTTATTCCCATATTCACAGCAAGAGAGATGGAGAAAGAAGATGCACCAAAGGAGGAGACTTTGAGTGACTATATTTAGGATTATGAATCTCAATCTTGGAGATTCAAGGAGCACTTGAACTTCCAAAGGTTTTTCCAACTCAAGGAGAATAGAAGGCCCAAAAATCACAACAGAAGCAGAAGAGGTAGATTCTTTCTACCAAATTTTGATGGGTCATCTAAATTCACAGCCAAGGATTGGATAGAGCAGCTAGACTCATACTTGCAGCCACATCAAGTTTAAGAAGAAGAAGCCCTTAGGATAGCAACGCTGCATCTTGAAGGTAAGGCTTATACTTGGTGGTTTTATGAATCTTCTTCATTTAATCATGCAAATATAGCTACTTATGTAGGATTCACTAAGATATTAGTGGAGAGATTTTATGTTAAACAATCTGAAACATATTTGATGGAGCTAGCAAAACATAAACATTCAAAACCTTTGCATGAGCTGGAAGGATCCATTGCACCTACTCCACTTCAGATTTCTATTGAGGGGGATGAAAACTTGTATTATACCTTGCAAAGGGAAAGATCCCCTTTGCAGGAAGAGCTTCCTTCTCAAAAGGAAGGCATGAAGATTCCTCCTTCAAGGGAAGACCAAGATCTAGGGTCTCTCATTGTTCATGAGGTATTTTCAAATATTAAAGGGGAGGAAGAGCATAGAGGAAGTAACAACATTTTCACTTCAAGAGGAGAACCATCACCACATGGAGATGGGCATGAAGCTATTGCTTCAAGTGGAGGAGATTTTACATCTTTGCAAAAGGTTCCCAAGGACCATCATGTGACAGTAGTGATGGGCAGTAACACCTTGATCAAAGGAGGAGAATAAAAGGTGGATCAGCATCAAAGGATGGGGAGCATGAACCCTTGTTTATTTCAAGGGGTTTATATACAGAAGAAGGAGACTGGTTTTCATAGTGAAAGTAGGGAAAAATCAACCCACTCACCTATACAGTCTACTTCATACTTTGATGTCTCATTACATGGGGGCATTTCACCCGGGAGACCACCAGATCAGGAGATGAAAGACACCTCACCACTCATTGATCAAGGAGGGGTGAGAACCTTGGGAGGATTTGGCACAGCGCAGAGAGTCTTGGGTAGGCTCAAGAAGGAGGGAGACATTCTCCCAATATCATAATTACCCACTCTCATCAGCTATTCTACACTGGGAGAAGATGTTTCTGGGATGGAGGATGACACCATCATGGTGCAAGGAGACCACTCCATGGTTTTGGAGGACCGGAGGATACTTCCACATAGGAAGGAATCTTACCCATTTGGTAGATGATGGTGGCCACTCATGCATGCATTGGCCAGACTTAGGGGATTTTGGAGAGGTGAAAGCTTCCTATGGAAGACTAGCCTCCAAAAGCTTCAACCTTCACTTGAGCATAAGTAGCTATAGGAGGGGTAGCAAGAACATGTCTGCAGCATACCGGTACTTGACTTTGGCATGGGATATGTCAAGGAAGAGGGCAACCACATGGCAAGGGCTACACAATATAGATCAATAGCGCTGCCATTAGAGAGTTTAGACCCTTATTGGAGATCCAAGCTATTGGTGGAATACTCCAAGGACCTCCTTACATGCAAGATTCTTGATGACCAGTTTTCATATGGGAGATATACAGTGAGATATGGGGTCATATTTTATCAAGATAGGATCTTTTTGGATAGAGCCTCGAAGCTCAAGGATAAATTACTACATACAACCTATGATATCTTTCTTTCTAATCCCACTGGTTTCATTAGAGAATACCATACTATCTTGGAGGGATTCATGTGGGAAGACTTCAAAGAGGAGATGCACTATTATATGAGGAAGTGCATGAATTGTTTGGAGGGTAAGGAGAAACATAACCCTTGGGAAGAGTTATCATCACCACCTCCTTATTCATTGGGTGTGAGAGGGAGCTTATCCATGAGCTACCTCACTATCTTGAACCAAGTTTATGGTAATGATTGTATTTATGAGCATCATGATATATTTACTATATACTTGCATTTTATTACCACTCATGTGCAGAGCATTGCTCCAAGAGGGGGCACTCTTTCTTATTGGCTTCATGGGCTACGTGGGGCCATGAGCAGTGATGATATTGATCACTCCCTAGGAGATTTTTGGGAAATGATGTATTCCTCATAGTGTGCTTCATTGCCACCAAACATCATACACCTTTTCCAAACATGCAAGAAGAATGGAGCAGCAAGCAAGTGGTGGAGGGAACACTTTTTATATCATATTCTATGGTAGCTAGGAGTAAAAATGCGTTGGTTGCACTTGAGGGACCATTTCCCTTCCCCATTACTAAACATGGCATCTAGCATGACCTTTATTGTGATTCCACATGTTGATGATGTTCTTATCTTTGTTGGGAACATGATTGGAGAGAAGGCACATTGGTTGGATGTGTCTACTGGGAATGAAATTTCCCACGTTTTTGTGCCTCATGCTTCAAGGGTAGTATGGGAGATGATATGGCATCACTTGTTTCTTTATGAGGTGAGCCATATGATTGTTTGGAGCATTTGGAAGATGCCTCTCATGAACATTTGGGAGGAACTTTTCTATGAATTACCATGCTGGAAGGTGATTCATTTTATTTGGATGATATCATGGAGATGGGAATCTCTCATTGGGAATGAGATCCCCTATTCTTGTCATCACTCCTACCTTGGGGAGGCCATTGGACAACAAGAAGGTTTCCATCTAGACCTTCCATTTTCTCATGATGAGAGTCATTTGGTTTATCCACCAAAGGCCAACTTGTACATTTGGGAGGAACCATTGGGAGACAAAATTGCTGTAGAATATATGAAGTGGTGGTGGAGACTAATTGATGAGGAGGCCACAAGAGGAGGAGGGGAGAATTTTTCTCAACACTTACAGTTGCTTGAGGACGAGCAACATTTTGGAGGGGAGGACTGTAATATTCCAAAATTTTAGCTTTCAGCTAAATGGAATATTATAGATTATTTTGTCACTAGGTAGGTGAATAAGTGGGTAGGGAGGCCCATAAATCTCCTTAGAAACAATAAAAACACTTCAAGTGTGAAAGGAGACCCTCTAAGCAGCTAAATGAAGCACCTTTGAGTGTGAACAGGGGTTGGAACATGTTGAATAGGTCAACTTTGACCAAATCAACAACGTTGTTATGGAGGAGTGGAAATTTAATGAGGAATAACGCAATTTTGGAGGGATATTTATTGCATGGAGATAGTGACCTAGTGAGGCCAAGGGTACGGAAGCTCTTAACCTATATAAGGAAGAGGATGACAACCATATTGTTGAGCCCCAAAGATGTCCTTTCATTTCACCAAATTTCACTTCATTCCATTTGTCCCTTATCAGTTATAGGCTTAAAAGATCAATAGGATTGATTAAATTCACTTTAAGAATGCATGCAATGACTGACTTACTATACTTTTGTGGTTTTGTTGTCGTAGTGATTTTTGACTAGACTTAGCTACAGAATGCAACCATTCTATAGCTAGTCGCATATTCCGCAACCATCTTTATGTTCACATAGGTTACAGGTGTCACTTAAAGGAAAAACGCATATGGTTGAATTCCAGAACTCTCATACATCATTCCTTGCACTCTACGAAGTTTGAGCAAAAATCTGCAAGTGGTTATGCACGTGGAGGAAGCCAAAACTAAGAAGTAGACTTCTACAAGGACAAGGACTCTGCAGATGTCTTCAGCGAAGTACGAGTCCTTAATAGGAGTTATAATTCGATTTTGATTGAAAAAACACCTATGCCTATTTCTACTCAATGACAGTTATGTATTTTTCTTATAAGAATAACTCGGTGAACCGAGAGATAGTTAGCTAGTTGATGTTTTGTTGTTAGTTCTCAAAGACTATGATACTCTGTTTTTTGAGTATTTTTCCTTTAATGAAAGAAGTGCAACTTTGATACATGATCTGAAGCAATTTAGAGGAGTTAAGGATTCGTGTGCCAATCTGTTGGTAGAGGGCCCCTACTGTCCGAAAGGTTGTGTGCATATTTTTTTAGATAAGTGATTTTTAACTCTGTTTATTCTTAATCTAGGCAGTTTTTCTGAGCATCATGTTTTATGTTTACTTACATCGAATATTACAGTCAATCATGTTCTCATAAACTATTCCAATATATCACTAACACGTGAATGAGATAGAGCTGTAGTACTTCGGAGGTTAATTGCATTTTAGTTCAGTTCTGTTCATTGTATTTCAAGTTTTATCAGTTAATTTCATTCTATTCCTGTTAAATTAGACTTAAAGACCCTCATTATTTTACAAATTGTTCTTGTTCTTAATCTCTTCTAACACATCATTATCATTTGGACAAGAATTAGTTATATCATTTTGGGTTTTTAACTGTTCTGCAATTTCTCATAATTTTACAAACAGTTTTTTTCCAAAGCTATTCCAAGATATCTCTAACCCTTGAATGAGGCTTAATAGTGACATTTTTAGTTGCAGAATGGGTTAATTCTAGTGTCATAAGTTAATTTAGCATAGGGTTCCTTATTATGTTGCAGATAATCTTTTCTCAAAATGTTCCAACAAATTTCTAACCATGGATGATATTTTCTCTGTGATATTGTAAGTTGTTGTTTACTAAGAGAACCTCATTACATCAAACTTATCCTTTTTCTCAAGTTGTTCCAACATACCTCTAATGAAATGAATTGGAATGATTTTAATGTTATGAGTTACTTTTCTTGTCAAGCTTGGCAATCTGTGAATTAGCATTTTCTGTTCTTAGGTGCCATACATAGTTTAGAGTAGATTTTGTTCTGTTTTAGTGTGACCAATAACTTCTCTTTGCCAACGATTTAGTTCTTTTCCTCTTAGCATAAAAACACAAAACCAAAAAAACTATAAAAACACTAAACACAACGAAGTAGGAAAGAGATACCTAGGCACATATAGTGCATTTCACTTCAATAGTTTACTAGCCCTAGTTGAAAATTTATAACATCAATTTAGGAACACTGAGTTGAGTAGACATTTTGGCGCCGTTGCCGGGGAAGTGTAACTAGGTAGCCTTATTTCTTACCTCCCAAAAACAATGATATGCGTAGAGAAAGAGACTCAAGGGGTAGATTCATAAAAAGCAGAAGCTTGATTCCTAGAACACCACTTGTTCCACCAAGACCAAGAGGCAGCACACCTCCAACTCAAACCCACATCCCATACTTCACTGATCATAGACTTCCAGAAGACTTAAGATCAGATATTCCATCAGAAAGACCTTCCACTTCATCCACTGAATCTGTCTTAGAAGAAGATTCAAGGACCCCTGCTAGAGACATAAACTTTTCCACTTCCACAGGAGAATCAACCATGGCAGAAGAAGAGGGAGGAGGAGTCTTTAATGGAGAACATACACTATTTGGAGGGGGTAGAGGTAGAGGTAGAGGAGAATGAGGTAGAGGTGCAGAAGGAGAAGAAGGTAGAGGTGAAGGAGGCAGAGGAAGAGGTAGAAGGGAAATAGGAAGCTCTTTTGGGTTTCCTATAGTAGATGAAGAAACCAATGCAACTATGAAAAACATTTCACCCTCTGTCCTTCCAAACTTTTATGGACTCAAAAGTGAAGATCCTGAAACCTTCTTATTTGAATTTGAAGTCCTATGTAGAACCTATGATTACTTACAAGATGCCCAAAAACTTAAACTATTCCCTTCAACATTGAAAGGAGCAGCATTAAAATGGTTTATGAGTTTGATCAACAGTTCTATTAGGACGTGGGAAGACATGAAACATGAATTTATAGAGAGGTATTTGGATTACTGTATGCCAGTCAACCATAAGGAGGGAGTGTTTAAAATTCTACAAAAAGAGGATGAAAATCTGGAAGATTTGTTGGAGAGGTTCAACTATAATATCAAGAGAGCAAAAATGGAAAACTTAGACCAAGATACTTTGAAAGCTCTCTTGTTGAAGACAATTAGGGATGAATGGCTAGATATCCTTAATATGATGGGAAAAGGGGATATATCTCAGCTCACATTACCTGAAATAGTTGAATTATGTATCAACCTTTCAAGAGGGAAATCTAAAACTGTAAAAGGACCAAGAGACCCTGCTCTTGCAAGGGCAAGTAAGTCTGCTTCTGGGACAGTAAGTAGGGCAGAAATAGGACATATGCTTGATGAATTCAAATATGACATTTTAGGGAGTCTTAGTGAACAAATAGACACCCTTAAGTTACAAAACAAGAAAAAAGCTGAATCTGATGCCTTAGCAATCTTTTGTCCCAAATGTAGAAAGAAGCATGCTTTGAGAGAGTGCCCTTTGGATGCAAAAATAGTAGAGAATTGTGTAATTTTTTCAAAAAAACATGAGACCAAGAGTTTCCCTTCACTTCCTGGTCTTAAAGCTGTCTTTCAAGAAGAAACCCCTACAAATTCCACATAATCTCTCAATTTTGTCTCTAGGAGGCCTTGGCAAGGACCTCAAACACAAGGATTCCATGATCAGCTGTATAATCAACCCCCACCAAATTGGAATTCTTGGTAGCAACCTTGGCCCCAATTCCAAAATCAATCTCAAACTTGGGCACAAGGAGCAAAAAATCCCTATGGAAGATATTCTCAGTACTATCAATATCCACCGTCCTATCCACCATATCCACATTTCCCTCCTCAACAAAATATTCAACAAAATCCTCAAAAGAATCCTCAAAATCCACAACATCAAAATTCACCACTTCCATTACCATTTCCTCAGAAAACAAATCAGTTGCCTGCCCAACCCATACCAAACCCCAACAATAAAAATCCTCAGAACACATACATGATAGAAGGCCAACATTTTCCAACCTATTTGATCACTCCTTTAGACCTTAATGATGTTCAACTTAGGTCTGGAAGAATACTTGAAAAGAAGAAACCTTCTGTAATCATACAAGAACAAAACAACTCTGAGGAAGATTCTCTACAGGTAAATAAAAGTCTTGAAGAAGACACATCTTTTCAAGACCCAAATATTGAAAAATCAAAACAAAAAGAACCAATAATTTCAACTCCTATATTAGAGCAGCCATCAACATCCACCTCTACACCTCCCTTTCCAGAAAGATTACAAATTGATAGGGGTGTAGAAAAACAAATTATGGTGCCTAATTATGATTTCCTAGATGATCTGAGAAATGTTTGTATTAAGATCCCATTATTACAAGCTATCAAGGAATTTCCAATTTTAGCAAAAACAATAAAGGAGTTGAGCATGAAAAAAATAGGAAAAAGAATCAAAGAGATAAAGAAAATTCAACTGGCAGGAAAAATAGCAGATATCATGATGGGTAAGATTGCCATTCCAAAGTATCTAGACCCAGGAAATCCAGTTTTTAGAATACACATCAATGGAATTGAGATCCAAAACACACTTATTGATTTAGGAGCAGCAATCAATATCATGAGTAGACAAATCATGGATAAACTGAAACTTCCTAATCTTCTTTTTACACCCACATTATTACAATTAGCAGACAGATCTGTGATCAAACCTGATGGGGTAATAGAAGACATTCCAGTGTCCCTAGATTCTTGGGAGTATCCTGTGGATTTTATGATCCTAACTCCTAAGAATAATCTAACAGGGCATCCTATTATATTAGGAAGACCTTGGTTAGCTACAGCTAATGCTTTCATTAGCTGTAGATCCGGTGATATGTACATCTCTGATGGTAGTTCAACCAATAAATTTACCTTGTATCCTCTAGAAAAAACAATTACAGAATTAGATGATACTCAATGGATTGAGGAAGAAGAAGACATACAACCTCTCTTCACAATTTCAGAAATTAGTGAAGATAGCCAGATTCTAAATACCTTAGAAAATTTTGAATCCTTTTTGGAATAAAAACATGAAAAATTTCAAAAAGAATCCAATATTGAGTTTTTATCATCAAGACAGATGTTTCTTTACTCCATGGATAAATTTGGTAGCTCTACAATTGAGATATTTCCAGGTAAAACTTTAAACATAAACAAGAACCTAGAAAAATCTCAACACGAAAATCTAGTCAAGATATTACAGAGACATTCTTGTGCATATGCATGGGAGTACACTGATATGAAAAGGATAAGCCCTAAGACTTGCACTCATCACATCTATATAGAGGAAAATTGTAAACCAATCAGACAACCTCAGAGACAGATGAATCCAAATCTTAGAGAGATTGTTAAAGAAGAATTGCAAAAATTGTTAAATGTCAACTTTATCTATCCCATTTCAGATAGTCAGTGGGTTTCTCCTTTGGTAATTGTGCCAAAGAAAAATGGTAAATGGAGGGTATGTATTGCCTACCAGGAATTAAACAAAGCTACTCTTAAAGATCATTTTCCCCTACCTTTCATAGATCAGGTGTTAGATACATTAACTCGAAAAAAGTACTTCTCATTTTTAGATGGGTTTAGTGGTTATAATCAAATTCAAGTAGCACTTGAAGATAAATACAAAACCACATTTACCTGTCCTTGGGGTACTTATGCTTATCGAGTATTGCCATTTGGACTATGCAATGCACCTGCAACATTTCAAAGGGCAGTACTAGGAATCTTTTCAGATCTAATACATGATTGTGTAGAGGTATATATAGATGATTTCACAGTCTATGGAAACACATTTGAAGAAGCCTTAGCAAACTTGGAAAAAGTTTTAAAGAGATGTAAAGAAACAAATCTTTCACTAAGTCATGAGAAGTGTTTTATGATGTTTACTGAAGGAATTGTTTTGGGGCATCACATTTCAGGGGATGAGATTAGAGTTGATGAGTCAAAAGTTGAAGTCATCTCTAACTTATCTGTTCCAAGTTGTCAAAAAGATGTTAGGAATTTTCTAGGATTTACAGGATATTATCGATGGTTTATAGAAAACTTCACCAAGATAGCATCTCCACTTTTCAAATTACTTACCAAGGACTGTGAATTCAAGTGGAATCCTGATTGCCAGTTAACCTTTGAAACCCTGAAAACAAAAATCTCTAAAGCACCTATTTTAAGGGGACCTAACTGGAAATTACCTTTTCATATTTCAACAGATGCCTCGGATACAGCTTTAGGAGCAGTGTTGGGACAAAAAGACCTGATTCCTTATGCCATCTACTATACAAGTAAAAATTTGACTCCTTCAGAGTTAAATTATACTGTAACTGAAAAAGAGTTCTTAGCTGTTGTTCATGCGATAAATAAATTCAGAAACTATATAATAGGCTATGAAACTTTTGTTCACACAGATCACTCTGCAATTACATATCTAATGAACAAATCAATTACTAATGGCAGAGTCATAAGATGGTTATTGCTTTTACAGAAATTCAACATTACCATTCTAGATAGGCCTGGGAAACAAAAAACAGTAGCTGATTTCCTATCTAGACTCCAAAACATTAAAGACAATACTCCAGTTGAAGATAAATTCCCTGATGAATATATTTTTGCAATTTCTACTCAAACTCCTTGGTTTGCTGACATTGCTAATTATCTAGTTTCAGGGAAATTTCCTTCAATAATGAATGCAAGAGACAAAAGAAAGATCATTTATGACAGTGCAAAATATTCATGGGTTGCTAATGAGTTATACAAAACAGGTCCATACTTTATCATTAGGAGATGTGTTCGAGAAGATGAGATGCCTGAGATTCTCAAGGCATGTCATGATGAACCTTGTGGTGGGCACTTTGCTGATAAAAGGGCAGCTTATAAGATCCTTCATTTAAGATATTATTGGCCATCCCTTTTTAAAGATGCTAAAGAATATGTAAAAAGGTGTGACAGCTGCCAAAGAGTAGGGAAACCTTCTCCTTCAGGTGAGATTTTATTGCAACCTCAGGTACATATTGAACCTTTTGAGAAATGGGCTTTAGATTTTGTAGGACCTATTAGTCCTCCATCATGACAAAAGAAATATATATTAGTTTGCACTGATTATGTTACCAAATGGGTAGAGGCCAAGCCATTACTTTCTGCTACTGAAGCATCTGTAGTTAATTTTCTTTTTTATGATATTTTTACTCGTTTTGGTGTCCCAAGAGAAATTGTTACAGATCAAGGAGCTCAATTCACATCAAAGTTAATGGAACAAATGGTGGAGAGGTACAAAATCAGACACAGAAAATCTACTCCCTGTCATCCACAAGAAAATGGTCAAGTGGAATCTACTAATAAAGTCATTGAAGGGATCCTAATAAAGATTGTTCGTTTACATAGAAGAAATTGGGCAGACAGGCTCCCTGAAGCCTTGTGGGCCTATAGAACTATATGGAGAAGCACAACAAGTCATACTCCTTATGAACTTGTTTATGGAAAACAAGTCTTGTTTCCCATAGAGTTTCAGATTCAAACTTTTAAAATGGCAGTCCAGCTAGGACTTGATCTAACAGAAGCACAAAAGCATAGATTGGAGCAGATTAATGAATTGGATGAGATCAGACAGGATGCAGTCTAGAGAAAAAATATAGTCTAACAACAAAGGATTAGATGGCATGATAAGTACATTAAGGAAAATAAATTCAAAGAAGGTGACTGGGCCCTCTTGTTTGATTCAAAGTTCAAATATTTTCAAGGTAAATTCCAAACACATTGGCTTGGGCCATATGAAATTGTGAAATTTTTTGACAATGGAGCAATAAAAATCAGGACAATAGATGAAGATGAGGTCACTTTTCTTGTAAATAGTCATAAATTGAAACTGTATCATAAGCCACTTTCAAGAGAAGAATTTGTCAAGAGATTCCAGGAGAACAGTGATGTGAAGTTAATAAAGAAGAATCCTTCTTCTTCATCAACTTAATTGTATTTTCTAAAATTAGATGCATGAAAAAAAAAATTAAAAAAAAAGTATAAACATGAAAACTAATAATTGATTAGCATGTTTATACAGAAAAGATAAAGTGAAAATCAGAATCCTTCTGACACTTTAGCTTTTAAAAAAATTTCTTTTCCTGTAAGCAACTATCATAAAATCATAAGTGCAGGCCCAATTTACATATCACATTCCACTTATGATCCATTTCACTCCATCATATCTCACTTCATTCATATTTCATTCACTCAATTCATCCATACTTCATTCACTCCATTTCATGGTCCATCTCATTTTCATTTCAGATTTTTAAAATTGATCTCTTTCTGCAATTGAGTATTACAAATCATAAATTGCAGACCACTTTTCATATTTCATTCCACTTCACATTTATGATCCATTTCATTCCATCATATTTCACTTCACTCATGCTTCATTCCACCATATTCCATGATCCATTTTATTTCATTTCATACTACATTCCATCCATGTTTCAAATCATTCCATTCCATGTCTCAAAGCTTTTACAGGTATATTCTGCAGCTAGACATTCTGCAGCCAAATATCCTGCAGGCAACTTTCCAGCAACCACTTGTTTAGTAACAAATTGATCGTGCACACCTATTTCAACAAGAAAAATCAAAGGGATTATGAAGACTGAAAGATCAATGATTTTCAAAGGAGTACAAAGCATATTAAAACGACAAAAATCAAAATAAGGGCTAAGGTAAAATTGTGAAATTATTATGATAACATATTATGAAAGTTATAGTATGGTTAAGTCATATGTATGTTTCATAAAGTTATTTTGATTATTCGTATTAATCAAGCCTATCATAAAATCCTTGAACAAATCCCTTCCATTCTGCCATATCAAATCATCATTTATTAAAAATTAACGGTTAGTACTTGAAGTGACCTATTAGGTCACGTCACTAACCCGAAATATTCAGTGATGATTTTGAAATCCTCATGGGATTTCTCCGCGGTCTTTTACTCCATGACAGCTCTCAAACTCATTTATTCGTGTGATTTACCCTCACCATATTTCACTCATTCCATATCCACTTCATGTCATTTTCTCGTAGCCAATTCCTATCTACAAAAACAGAGAAATCATCTTTGGGGTGAAAACAACCATCTACAGCCATTTTTACCTTGAATAGGAGAGCAGTAACGGAGCAGTAAATTTAAGTTGAGGGAAAGAAGCCATGGAAATTATTGTAAGGTCCGAACCAGTCAGAACCAAATACCTAGAAGGTTACCCACAGATTATAGAGATGTTACAGCAGATTGGATGGCTACAGTTTTTGGAGAAGTTCAATGGATTCCATAAGGAGGTCACCAAGACATTTGCTCGGTCATTCAACGGGTCAGAAGTTGAAATAGGTGATGTCAAGTTCATTATCACAGAATCCTTCATTGCTGAAGCAGGAGAATTACCAAGGCAAGGAGAATGATGGTTCAAAAACAAGGAATTTCACAATGAAGCATGGAGGCAGATGCTAAAAACACCAGGTATGGATATCTCAGTTTTCAAGAAAGGCATTCCTAGTTCAACCTTAAAGAATAAATGGTGAAATATGTTGCTAATTCTGCAAAAGTTTATAACTTGTGAGGGAAGGTTTGGCACCCTATATGTTTATCACATTTGACTTATGATGCATTTCCTAGATGAAGAAATCAATTTACCCTTTTTCTTACTCCATAGCCTAAAGAGGATAGCTTCTAATGTCCAAAAAATGGTTCAATTATTAGAAACCACCTTGTATCACCATGGCCTAGTTAAAATCCTAATTGAGCATCATTTGAAAAAGGTGGGAGACAGTTGGGATGAGTTCCTCTTAAAGAATCATTTTGAAGAACCTAAAGAAACTCCATCTGAAGGAAAACTTGTAAGAAGAAACAGGAGAGGAAAATTTTCCAAATATGTTGAAATTAAAATTAGTAAATCCATACAAGAAGACAGTGAGGAGATTATCTCTGAAAAATTGGCTGAAATCAAGAAACAACTTAAAAAGGAAAATATAATAAGAAAGTATGCTAAGGAGAGAGGTGAGGGACCATCTAAACTAAGAAGAAGCCATAGGCTTAGAGGCATATTGAAGAAAACAGGGGTTAAGCAAACAAGAATCATAGATATTGAAAATGAAGAGACACCAATTGACAGATCTCTTGAGTACCAGTATGAAGAAGATTTTGATAGAGGAACTCCGGAGGTAGACCCAGCCCAAAAAAAAAATCTATAATTATGTTGAGTCATTGGAAAAGAGAGCCTCAGAAAACAGAGGAAGAACTCCTAGCCCACAAGAATCTTCAATTGAAGTGTTGAGAAGAGATAAATATGAACTGGAAGTACTTAATAGGCACATAAAAAATGCAAATGAAATTTTAAGGGAACAAGTCAAGCTGAAAATTAACATGAACACAACTCTCTCTGCAATTGGAAAAATTGTACAAGGCTATTGAGAAGCTGAAGAAGAAAAACAAAAAGTTGAGCAGGACACTTATAAATCTGAGGTTCAAATTGGTCATAAGGAAGCCTAGGATGCCATTGAACACCAAGAAAAGTAGAAAAAAGAAGTTAGATGTCCTAGCAGAAGTTTCAGAATACATTGATTGATTGCATGAGGACATGCAAAAGCTTTACAATGGGGGTATGTTGAGCCCCAAAGATGTCCTTTCCTTTCACTAAATTTCACTTCATTCCATTTGTCCCTTATCATTTATAGGCTTAAAAGATCAATAGGATTGATTAAAGTCACTTTAAGAATGCATGTAATGACTGACTTACTATACTTTTGTGGTTTTGTTGTCGTAGTGATTTTTTACTAGACTTAGCTACAAAATGCAGCCATTTTGTAGCTAGTCGCATATTCCGCGGCCAGCTTTATGTTCACACAGGTTACATGTGTCAATTAAAGGAAAAACACATATGGTTAAATTCCAGAACTCTCATACATCATTTGTTGCTCTCTACGAAGTCTGAGCAAAAATCTGCAAGTGGTTATGCACGTGGAGGAAGCCAAAACTAAGAAGTAGACTTCTACAAGGATAAGGACTCTGCATATGTCTTCAGCAAAGTACGAGTCATCAACAGGAGTTCTAATTTGATTTTTATTGAAAAAAACACCTATGCCTATTTCTACTCAATGAAAGTTATGTATTTTGCTTATAAGAATAACTTGGTGAACCGAGAGATAGTTAGCTAGTTTATGTTTTGTTGTTAGTTCTCAAAGACTGTGATGCTCTTTTTTCTGAGTATTTTTCCTTTAATGAAAGAAGTGAAACTTTGATACATGATCTGAAGCAATTTTGAGGAGTTAAGGATTCGTGTGCCAATCTGATGGTAGAGGGCCCCTACTGTCCGAAAGGCTGTGTGCATATTTTTTTAGATAAGTGATTTTTAACTCTGTTTATTCTTAATCTAGGCAGTTTTTCTGAGCATCATGTTTTATGTTTACTTACATCGAATATTACAGTGAATCCTGTTCTCATAAACTGTTCCAATATATCACTAACACGTGAATGAGATAGAGTTGTAGTACTTCGAAGGTTAATTGCATTTTAGTTCAGTTCTATTCATTGTATTTCAAGTTTTATCAGTTAATTGCATTCTAGTCCTGTTAAATTAGACTTAAAAACCCTCAATATTTTACAAACTGCTCTTGTTCTTAATCTCTTCTAACACATCATTATCATTTTGACAAGAATTAGTTATATCATTTTGGGTTTTTAACTGTTCTACACTTTCTCATAATTTTACAAATAGTTTTTTTCCAAAGCTATTCCAAGAGATCTCTAACCCTTGAATGAGGTTTAATAGTGACATTTTGAGTTGCAGAATGGGTTAATTCTAGTGTCATAATTTAATTTAGCATAGAGTTCCTTATTATGTTGCAGATAATCTTTTCTCAAAATGTTCCAACAAATTTCTAACCATCGATGATATTTTCTCTGTGATATTGTAAGTTGTTTACTAAGAGAACCTCATTACATCAAACTTATCATTTTTCTCAAGTTGTTCCAACATACCTCTAATGAAATGAATTGGACTGAGTTTAATGTTATGAGTTACCTTTCTTGTCAAGCTTTGCAATCTGTGAATTAACATTTTCTGTTCTTAGGTGCCATACATAGTTTAGAGTAGATTTTGTGCTGTTTTAGTGTGACCAATAACTTCTCTTTGCCAACAATTTAGTTCTTTTCCTCTTAGCATAAAAACACAAAACCAAAAACACTAGAAAAACACTAAACACAACGAAGTAGGAAAGAGATACCTAGGCACATATAGTGCACTTCACTTCAACAGTTTACTAGCCCTGGTTGACAATTTATGACATCAATTTAGGAACACTAAGTTGAGTAGACATTTTGGCGCCGTTGTCGGGGAATTTTAACTAGGTAGCCTTGTTTCTTACCTCCCAAAAACAATGATATGCGTAGAGAAAGAGACTCAAGGGGTAGATTCATAAAAAGCAGAAGCTTGATTCCTACAACACCACTTGTTCCACCAAGACCAAGAGGCAGCACACCTCCAACTCAAACCCACATCTCATACTTCACTGATCATAGACTTCCAGAAGACTTAAGATCAGATATTCCATCAGAAAGACCTTCCACTTCATCCACTGAACCTGTCTTAGAAGAATATTCAAGTACCCCTGCTAGAGACATAAACTTTTCCACTTCCACAGAAGAATCAACCATGGCAGAAGAAGGGGGAGGAGGAGTCTTTAATGGATAACATACACTATTTGGAGGGGGTAGAGGTAGAGGTAGAGGAGAAGGAGGTAGAGGTGCAGAAGGAGAAGAAGGTAGAGATGAAGAAGGAGGTAGAGGAAGAGGTAGAAGGGAAATGGGAAGCTCTTTTGGGTTTCCTATAGTAGATGAAGAAACCAATGCAACTATGAAAAACATTTCACCCTCTGTCCTTCCAAAATTTTATGGACTCAAAAGTGAAGATCTTGAAACCTTCCTATTTGAATTTGAAGTCCTATGTAGAACCTATGATTACTTACAAGATGCCCAAAAACTTAAACTATTCCCTTCAACATTGAAAGGAGCAGCATTAAAATGGTTTATGAGTTTGATCAATAGTTCTGTTAGGACATGGGAAGACATGAAACATGCATTTCTAGAGAGGTATTTGGATTACTGTATGCCAGTCAACCATAAGGAGGAAGTGTTTAAAATGCTACAAAAAGAGAATGAAAATCTGGAGGATTTGTTGGAGAGGTTCAACTATAACATCAAGAGAGCAAAAATGGAAAACTTAGACCAAGATACTTTGAAAGCTCTCTTGTTGAAGACAATTAGGGATGAATGACTAGATATCATTAATATGATGGGAAAATGAGATATATCTCAGCTCACATTACCTGAAATAGCTGAATTATGTATCAACCTTTCAAGAGGGAAATCTAAAACTGTAAAAGGACCAAGAGACCTTGCTCTTGCAAGGGCAAGTAAGTCTGCTTCTGGGACAGTAAGTAGGGCTGAAATAGGACATATGCTTGATGAATTCAAATCTAACATTTTAGGGAGTCTTAGTGAACAAATAGACACCCTTAAGTTACAAAACAAACAAAAAGCTGAATCTGATGCCTTAGCAATCTTTTGTCCCAAATGTAGAAAGAAGCATGCCTTGAGAGAGTGCCCTTTGGATGCAAAAGTAGTAGAGACTTGTGTAATTTTCTTAGAAAAACATGAGACCAAGAGTTGTCCTTCACTTCCTAGTCTTAAAGCTGTCTTTCAAGAAGAAACCCCTACAAATCCCACAGAATCTCTCAATTTTGTCTCTAGGAGGCCTTGGAAAGGACCTCAAACACAAGGACTCCATGATCAGCTATATAATCAACCCCCTACCAAATTGGAATTCTTGGCAGCAACCTTGGCCCCAATTCCAAAATCAATCTCAAACTTGGGCACAAGAAACACAAAATCCCTATGGAAGATACTCTCGGTACTATCAATATCCACCATCCTATCCACCATATCCACATTTCCCTCCTCAACAAAATCTTCAACAAAATCCTCAAAATCCACAACATCAAAATCCACCACTTCCATTACCATTTCCTTAGAAAACAAATCAGTTCCCTGCCCAACCCATACCAAACCCCAACAATAAAAATCCTCAGAACACATACATGATAGAAGGCCAACAATTTCGAACCTATTTAATTACTCCTTTACACCTTAATGATGTTCAACTTAGGTCTGGAAGAATATTTGAAAAAAAGAAACCTTCTGTAATCATACAAGAACAAAACAACTCTGAGGAAGATTCTCTATGGGTAAATAAAAGTCTTGAAGAGAGCACACATTTTCAAGACCCAAATATTGAAAAATCAAAACAAAAAGAACCAATAATTCCAACTCCTATATTAGAGCAGCCATCAACATCCATCTCTACACCTCCCTTTTCAGAAAGATTACAAATTGATATGGGTGTAGAAAAACAAATTATGGTGCCTAATTATGATTTCCTAGATGAGATGATGAATGTTTGTATTAAGATCCCATTATTACAAGCTATCAAGGAAATTCCAATTTTAGCAAAAAAAATAACGAAGTTGAGCATGAAAAAAACAGGAAAAATAATCAAAGAGACAAAGAAAATTCAACTGGCAGGAAAAATAGCAGATATCATGATGGGTAAGATTACCATTCCAAAGTATCTAGACCCAAGAAATCCAGTTGTTAAAATACACATCAATGGAACTGAGATCCAAAACACACTTATTGATTTAGGAGAAACAATCAATATCATGAGTAGACAAATCATGGATAAACTGAAACTTCCTAATCTTCTTTTTACACCCACATTATTACAATTAGTAGACAGATCTGTGATCAAACCTAATGGGGTAATAGAAGACATTCCAGTGTCCCTAGATTCTTGGGAGTATCATGTGGATTTTATGATCCTAACTCCTAAGAATAATCTAGGAGGGCATCCTATTATATTAGGAAGACTTTGGTTAGCTACAACTGATGCTTTCATTAGCTGTAGATCCGGTGATATGTACATCTCTGATGGTAGTTCAACCAAGAAATTTACCTTGTATCCTCCAGCCAAAAAAATTACAGAATTAGATGATACTCAATGGATTAAGGATGAAGAAGACATACAACCTCTCTTCACAATTTCAGAAATTAGTGAAGATAGCCAGATTATAAATACCTTAGAAAATTTTGAATCCTCTTCGGAATACAAACATGAACAATTTTAAGAAGAATCCAATATTGAGTTTTTATCATCAAGACAGATGTCTCTTTACTCCATGGATAAATTTGGTAGCTCTACAATTGAGATATTTCTAGGTAAAACTTTAAACATAAACAAGAACCTAGAGAAATCTCAATAAGAAAAGCTAGTCAAGATATTACAGAGACATTCTTCTGCATATGCATGGGAGTACACTGATATGAAAGGGATAAGCCCTAAGACTTGCACTCATCACATCTATATAGAGAAAAATTGTAAACCAATCAGACAACCTCAGAGACGGATGAATCCAAATCTTAGAGAGATTTTTAAAGAAGAATTGCATAAATTGTTAAATGTCAACTTTATCTATCCCATTTCAGATAGTCAGTGGGTTTCTCCTTTGGTAATTGTGCTAAAGAAAAATGGTAAATGGAGGGCATGTATTGACTACCGAGAATTAAACAAAGCTACTCTTAAAGATCATTTTCCCCTACATTTCATAGATCAGGTGTTAGATACATTAGCTAGCAAAAAGTACTTCTCATTTTTAGATGGGTTTAGTGGTTATAATCAAATTAAAGTAGCACTTGAAGATCAAAACAAAACCACATTTACCTGTCCTTGGGGTACCTATGCTTACCAAGTATTGCCATTTGGACTATGCAATGCACCTGCAACATTTCAAAGGGTAATACTAGGAATATTTTCAGATCTAATACATGATTGTGTAAAGGTATATATGGATGATTTCACAGTCTATGGAAACACATTTGAAGAATCCTTAGCAAACTTGGAAATTTTTTTAAAGAGATGTAAAGAAGCAAATCTTTCACTAAGTCATGAGAAGTGTTATATGATATTTACTGAAGGAATTGTTTTGGAGCATCACATTTCAGGGGATGGGATTAAAGTTGATGAGTCAAAAGTTGAAGTCATCTCTAACTTATCTGTTCCAAGTTGTCAAAAAGATGTTAGGAGTTTTCTAGGATTTACAGGATATTATCGAATGTTTATAGAAAACTTCACCAAGATAGCATCTCCACTTTTCAAATTACTTACCAATGACTGTGAATTCAAGTGGAATCCTGATTGCCAGGTAGCCTTTGAAACCTTGAAAACAAAAATCTCTAAAGCACCTATTTTAAGGGGACCTAACTGGAAATTACATTTTCATATTTCAACAGATGCCTCGGATACAGCTTTAGGAGCAGTATTGGGACAAAAAGACCTCATTCCTTATGCCATCTACTATACAAGTAAAAATTTGACTTCTTAAGAGTTAAATTATACTGTAACTGAAAAAGAGTTCTTAGCTGTTGTTCATACGATAAATAAATTCAGACACTATATAATAGGCTATGAAACTTTTTTTCACACAGATCACTCTGTAATTAAATATATAATGAACAAATCAATTACTAATGGCAGAGTCATAAGATGGTTATTGCTTTTACAGGAATTCAACATTATCATTCTAGATAGGCCTGGGAAACAAAAAACAGTAGTTGATTTCCTATCTAGACTCCAAAACATTAAAGACAATACTCCAGTTGAAGATCAATTCCCTGATGAATATATTTTTGCAATTTCTACTCAAACTCCTTGGTTTGCTGACATTGCTAACTATCTAGTTTCAGGGAATTTTCCTTCAATAATGAATGCAAGAGACAAAAGAAAGATCATTTATGACAGTGCAAAATATTTATGGGTTGCTAATGAGTTATACAAAACAGGTCCAGACTTTATCATTAGGAGATGTGTTCGAGAAGATGAGATGCCTGAGATCCTCAAGGCATGTCATGATGAACCTTGTGGTGGACACTTTGATGATAAAATGACAGCTTATAAGATCCTTCATTTAGGATACTATTGGCCATCCATTTTTAAGGATGCTAAAGAGTATGTCAAAAGGTGTGACAGCTGCCAAAGGGTAGGGAAACCTTCTCCTTCAGGTGAGATGCCATTGCAGCCTCAGGTACATATTAAACCTTTTGAGAAATGGGCTTTAGAAATGAGCCATTATTTCATCCGGGGGATCTATTGGAGAAAAGATGTAGGTTTCTACATGAGATTTGGCCATATCTGCTCATTTATGTTGTTGCAGCATACCTTTAGCCCTAGGGCTACAACTTACATTGGCACATTGTGTTCATTTTCCGGAAACAATCTTGGGTTGTCATGGAAAGTTGATCTAGTACCCAGATCTGTACGTCTAGAATCTATTGGGGCCTATATCAATATTTTTACATCATTGTATCATCTCCAACTGTAGTTATGTTTAATGTGACTGCGTTGTAGTTTCTCTCCGACATTTTGTATAGTAGCAACATCTCACTTTTAAGAGTATTTATGTATTGGAGGCTTGTGTGATCACATTCTATCATTGGTGCCTCATTGTTTTGTACTTATTTGCTGCATATATGATCAATAATATGTCTCTATATTGGTCTCATGGTTTCATGTTTTTAATATTTGTTGCTGCTTTCATTTTATGCATTATATTCCTACTTTTCCCATTTGGGAATATTACAGTGGAGAGTTGAAGTCCCTCCTTCAGTTGCTAGCCATTCAATTTAATTAGATAAGTGAATTTATTTGTATATATATTTTTACCATGGATGATGAACAATGTCTAGTATGTGATATGAAAGTGTGTGAATTAGCATTACCAATGGAGGAATGTTGATATTCTTGTATGCTTATGATGAATTCTTTTCTTACATGTTCTCATGGTTATGTTGAAATTATAGGTCTCTTTGTTTTCTATTATTATCATAAGCTACATAATTAATTACATGAATATGGAAAGATTTCTTGATGTTTCTTAGCTATCGTGTTATAGTATGTGATTTCAATGATTTGATATGTTATGAATATCATGGCTCACTACCCTATTTAAGGTTGTAGAGTAATCTTCATGATAAGGAGGTAATGCAGGTGTTATGTGATGTATAATAATTCAGTTAGATATGATAGATACTTGTTTTAATATCAAAGAGAGAATTATGTGGTTATGTACATATGTGGGATACCATGATGTCTGGAGTTTCACAAAGGAAGCATGGTATGTGAACTTCCTGTGAAATCTAATTGTTGGAGCCATTTCTTAGCATTATTCAATATTTGATATATGGTAGGTTTGTTAATACCATTAACGTTTTTATGGTCTTGGTATATTCTTTGGAGAGATTCAGTGTTCAGATCATGGTTTATATTCCTAGAAATGATTGTGCCGAGCATTGCGCGGTCTCAAGGAAATTTCGGTGTAAACCTTTGAAGTTTCCTTTTTGTAAGTTTAGAAGTAATTGTGCAATTGTATCCAGGGTCGAATGGTTCTTGGAAGAACCATGTATCCCGATTGTATATATTTATCATCCCCCAATGTTAGTTGCATCTAAATATGTGTGAAGGGGGTAGATGCATATAATACTAGTGGATGTATCTGGTAATCTGAGCATTCAACTAGTCATTGCATGTGCACTTTCAAATCTACAGTGGATTTCACTGGTCCTAGATTTGTGTGGAAAGTCTTGGTAGGGTCGGATATCGAGTCATCTCATGAATGTATGTGGTAGTTCATGACATTTTGTTTTTTTAGAATCGTGCACTTTAGACATAGGCTTGATGGCTATCTGTAACAACCCCGAGTCAAAGTTCATGTAAAAAAGGATAATAAAGAGAAAATAAGACCAAGATCACAAAACACATATTCCAAGTTGAATGTTGGGAAAAGACTTTAGTGGACATCACTTTTAGTTTATATTTGGATATGGAAATTGGAAAAGGCATTGGAAAAGGCAAAGAGGCAATAATTGGCATTTATTTATGAAAATAAAGGAAAATAAAAAAAAGGGAGGTGAAGAGACACATATTTACATGTTAAGGAAATCAGAGGAAAAATTAAGGAAAATGAAGAAAAAGGGAGACATCAATAATAAAAAGGCATCAGAGAACTAGTTCACAACTTTTGTTCAGATTTGGCTTGAGAATAGTGTTAGAGAGAGAGACAACTCCAAGAAGAGAAAGAAAGCACACATAGGAAGGAAGAGGAAAGCAAAGGAACGCAAAGGAAAATCAAAGGAAAGCAAGGAGAAGGTTGGATCAGTAACTTTAGTAGGAGGATTTTGTAGATAACAGGTTGCATGTGTGATTTCCTAGCTGAGGTGTGAATGCATGGTACATGCATTTGTTTATTTGGTTCATTTGTTGTCATTGGCATCAATTTTTCCTATTTTGACAGTGGTTTCATCCTTGCCTTTCCATTTCCTGGATAGCCATGGGGTGATGAGATTCATTCTTAGTTAAGCTTTGCATTTTCCATAAGGTTCTAGAACCAGGTGAGGTGGTCACAGGAAAATTACCAAGGTTTGGGGATGGAGATGGTTTTCTCTAGGAAGCCCTCGAGAGGTGGGTGGAGACAAACAAATTACTCGAGGTATGGTGAATAAATTCTAAGGCATATGAGATTGGTTTGGTTTGTGATCTCAGGACTGGTTTAGTTGAGATCACAGTAGCTTGAGGTTGGAGGTGGTTTAACCTCTGGATTCTTGGTTTGTTTATGTTTTGGTTTATCCCATGAGATCCCACATTCATGCTTGGAATATGGCACGAAGGTGATTGGCTGAAAGAAATATTTGGTTCAACCCAATCTATGGTCGGGTGGTATGTGGGAATCCATGACTTTGTTGGCTTTTGCATAAAGTTAATAAGAGTTATTTTCCTATTGTTATATATGAGTTCTTGTACTCGTTATTATGTTTATTTGACAGTTGATTTATCATGGTTAATATTCTGGTTATATGTTGGTTATAATCCCAATTCTATAATGTTCTCTAGCTATGACTCTTGTTCACGATTTGACAAGTATTTGACTGGTTGATGAATGCATGGGCTAACATTGAGTGTTGTTGCAACTACTTGAGAGGGAATTAGACCTTATTGGTGATTCTCAGATGAAATTCAGAGATTTATGATCAGATATGCATTCATGACCTGTAGCTTACATGTTTACCATATGTTTTATGAAATGTGAAGTCTAGGTCAATTTCAAGCTTCAACTTTGAATGTTTGGCATTGTCATCATATTAATAATAAATCTAGAAAGTTATAGGCAGTTATGGCAGTGGTCTGGAGGCTAGCTTGAAAAAGTGGATCAGATCTCAGAACCATTGTCATTGAATTGGGGACTTTATGCCATCACCGCATGGAAGCAGGCTTGTGAGTGCGACTGGGGCCTCATATTCACATTTTCGCGTTATTGTGTGTACGGTTGAGGTGCTAGGTCAGAGAAAACAATTTACAACACAAGGATTAATCACCTAGGGTGGTTGTTTAGCTCTTGAGTGATTTGTAGTCCCTATAGGATGTCAATAAGTGTTCAGTTGTATGCCCCACTTCCTTAACTAGAACTTGGAGGTCAGGTCATGTCATAGTATCACTGAGCCTCAAATTTACGTCGGGAGCTTGTAAAATCAGGTAAATGTTGGGAGGGATGGTTACATTTTGGTATAAAAAATTATAGGTTCAAACACTTGGACTAGATATGATATATGTGATTATTATGCATGCATATCGGTTGTATGCATGCATTGCAGTGGATATGGATAAAAAACTAAAAATATATGAAGAGAAAAAATAAACTATATGTGTGGCTTAGTTAAAGCTCTCCCGACTTCCTACTAAACTGCAAAAGAGTGCTAGAAGACAAAAAAAAGGCATATTTAAAAAGCATAAGGAGATATATAACACTTCTCTTTCACAAACCCTGTTTTTCCCAAGGTAAGTGTGCAACCAAGATAATGGAAGCAAAGAGAGGGTCCTTTGTGATCATAATGGGGTTGTTCATAGAACCTTTAGAGCCCCATGAATCATGTCTATTGTAAATGCACTCCCCACTATCTATTCAAACTCATACTATTATGATGAGTTCGAAGATGCCTTTGACAAAGGATTGGAACTTTCCCTCAAAGAGTGAGAGTTTCTTCCTCATCCAAGCAAGGTCTGAGTGCTCCAAGGCTATTGCTTGCACCACCATGGCCTTTGTGTTCCAATACATTTTTATGAGTCTAAAAAATTTGGTCTCTTGAGTTTGAGTATTGTTTGGGTCACGCAACCAATAACTACTTTGTATCCATTGTTTCCCAAAGAATTACATTTCCACCTCAATCTTATCCATGGCCTCTTTATCCTTTTTTGGACACCCATAAAGAAGTTCACTACAAGCACAATCCATTTCTTATTCAAGTCAAGTTACATGTTGTGGCCTTGCCTCTCTATTGTGTCACACTTCTAGTTGTCGTCATCAACTTCTTCCCCTTCTTATTTTGTCATCTAATCAAAGCCATGAACCTAGAGCACTCAACCCTTAAGAAGCTCATGAATAAGTTCTTTTCTCTATGCGAGCTTTCTCTATAAGAAAAAAGGGATAAAAGTAATAATATTTATCTTTTATTTTTTTTAAAATAATACTAAAATGAAAATATATGAATAACGAATTTTAGTAAAGGAAAAGTTTAAATGATTTTAAACAAAATGATAAATAAAATATATTAATTTCATGTCCAATAAATATGTACTATATTAAAAATATTATTACATACAAATTTAAGGAGAAAGTGTGGGGTGACTAAGGAGTTAGAGGGAAAAAATAAAACTAAGATATTATATGGAGGTTATCAACCCCAATTTTGAAAATAAAAAATATTTGTTTGTCTTGACTAATCTTAAGAATAAAATAAACATTGCTTAAATAAAAACAAATACTCATGAGCTTCATAGTGAAACTAGGCATTGATCGATTCTCAAAACGTCCTTGGGATTAAAGAGTCCATCACTTTTGCGACACTAAAATGGTTGAAGGTGCACAGTATTTTCTCTTAGATTGTCCATTTTATACTCACATTCGATAAAATTTTCAAAATATCTATCACACTACCAACTTTTTGAACTTTTAAGTTAGAAAAAGTATGGTGATGTTGGAATGCTTCCCTTAATGTTTTCAAGTGTGGAAATAAGATTTTCCTAGGAATATATGATAGACCATATTGGTCTTAGCAGATATTAATCATCATAATTGTCATCATCGCTGTAATAATATGGTATTTCACATTCTTGTCTATTAACATTTAAGGTAAATTTAAATAGTTAAATTAAGGGTGGTAGGTGCAAGAAGGGTTTTCTTTAACCTCAAAAGGAACAACAATATTCTCATATGCTTGGAGTCTTGGCTTGACTACCAATAATTAAAAAGAAACATACTCTCTCCTTCAAGAGATGAACTTACTATACGTATTAAAAAATTGACCATAATAAGAGATTTGAAGAACACAATCAGACACCTTCTTGAAGGAACCTCACCTTAATATTTCGAACTTAGCTCAATTCTTCATTAAATCTGAGGTGGTATGTGTTATATCCCCTTTATGGACTTATTCTATTTATTGCATGGTAACAATACCGAAGTAAACTTCTTTTCTAATAAAGTTGTAAAAGGGAAAGAGGGTGATATTTTATTTTAATTAACTCTAATCTTTACCATCAATCTATATTTCGATGCCTTCCATGTCGAAGTGGGTGAAATCAATACCAACACAGGAGGAAAAACTCCATGTGGATTGCTCATATGTCTTGTCAGAAGCCAATTACCATCATCAGGCATGTGCACTCATTTGATGAGCTTGTGGTGGGATGTTATCTACAACAAAGGAGAAACATGTCCATTATGTTGCAATGAGACTAGAGAAGGTGGTAGTTTCAATTTGGACAATGCATTATTAGTTATTGTTCATCATGAAGCATTCAGGAATATTATGCCATTTAATTGTCACCACAGCATTGTCTATTGAATGGTGTGTCTTCTCCATAGTTGATGGGAGCCTTCCTTTGTCATTTGACAACACTCCGTTCTCACCAATGGCTTATTATGCATTTTTGGAATTACAAGACATTGTGTAGCATCTCCAAGTTTAAATTAATGTTTTGGTAACTAAGAATGTAGTGACCATGCACATTCTAATACAATAACTACAAATCCTCCACCAAGTTGAGGTTGAGAACATGCTTCTTTATTGTATATTAAAATTTCAGTCTTGCTTGGAGGTTGCATTGCACTCTGAAATCCAACACCCTTGGCCACCTTCACATTAGAAAATTCAAAACACCCTACCACCTAATTTCCATATTTAAACATGAAAACACTTATGGCAAATCATGTAACCTTTCAAATAACCAATAAAAACATTAACTTAATTTTGTTTTTTTCAAAATTTATGTCCCTAGCCATATCTATTACATTAATTTTATATTAATGTAATCATAAAACTATATCTCTTTCTAATTATCTAGGAGGAATTTAATAAATAGCCCTTAACACACTTGTTTTTTACTTTTCCAATACAATTTAACTACATGCTTTAAAGTTTAATCACATATTTCTTTATTAATATAAATCTTTCAAATATATATAATATAAATTAATTTTATTTTTTATTTAAGAGGTATGCACTTAGAAGATTACGATAAATAGATAACATATTTATTATATATATTGTTGTTGAATTAAAAATATTTTAAAAATTTTATTTAAAAATAATAATAATAATAAAATTTATAAAGTCTTGGATAGTGGTGTGCTTAGTTAATGTATTTTTGCTGTGATGTTATTGGTTTAATACATGATGAAGATGTAGTCATACTAAGCTTATAGAAAACCCAGGTGTCTTGGATGGATGGTAATTCAGTGTCTTGTTAAGGCACTCCTTGATATGGTGATTCACTGTCTTGTTAAGGCACTCGTCACCCGTTCCATTTCCCGCCTCCATTGAGGTGATGTATTTAGACATGATGATGAAGATATAGTCCTAGTGAGATTAAAAATAATAATAAAACTAAAAAAAATTGAAGTAGTTAAATAAGTATTTTTATTTTGATATTAGCTTTGAGAATTTTTAATAGATTTTTTATTTTATTTTATTCACAATTTTAAAAATATTTTGGAATCAGATAAATAAAAGCCAAATAAATATTCATCACATTCTGAAATATTCTCAAAAAATATTCAATCACATTCTGAAGTATTCTCAAAATCTAAAATACAATTAAATTCAAATTCAAATTAAGCAGCTTTATCTACGCCAAACTAAATCTAAATATATTTATTTTTCCATAAAATCACTGACGGCAAAGTTAACATGTGAATAAACGCGTAAAGCTAAGGTTTACAAAAACCCGCAAATTTTCGGAGTTTCGAATCTCCGGCTTTAGACTTCCAACGGGAATGACAAAGGGAGAAAAACAGTTCAACTCATCTCATGAGAGAGTGTTATTTAAAAACCTCTTTTGACATCAATATCCTCCAACCAACAAACAAATCAGCGCTGCCTCTACAGGACACGAAATGGGCAGAGAGATTCTAAAATATGTTTCTGCATTTTTACTAATCACCCTACTGGTTTTGATTTGGATTTATATTTCAATCTCTCCTTTAGAGAGATGTAATTAATGACATAAATTCACTAAAATAAAAATTTATTATAAGTTTTTTCAGTGAGAAGTAATTAATAACTTAAGTTTTTTTTGTTTAAAATTATGTATATAAGAATAAGTATTGAAATATTGTATTAATTATTTTGATTGTTATTTTAATTGTATTTAAATAGTTTGAAGTATTAGTTTAAATGGTAGAGTTTTCGTAGTTAAAAGTATTTTATTAATGGAAGGTTACGGGGTCAATCTTTTTGATTGGGTTTGTTTGGATATTTTCATGGACTTAAGGCCAATAAGTGAACCATACTAACTTAAGTTTCCTAAAATAAAATTATATACGTAACTAAGAGATAAGATCCCTAAAATAAAATTATATATTTAACTAAGAGATAAGTTTGATAATTAAGATCCCAAAATAAAATAAGTTTCCTAAAATAAAGTTATATAAGAGATAAGTTTAACTAGTACAATCATACAAATCATGCCCAATCTATAGTCTATCCTCTATAAATTGTCTATAGTCTATCTTCTATAAATTGTCTTGTTTTAACTTTTAACTAAAAAAATAAGTTTATGTACTTAACTAAGAGATAAGTTTAACTAGTGCAAGCATACAAATATGCTCTATAAATTGTCTCTTTTTTTTTGTCATCCTTTTAACAAAAATTGCTAACAGAAACAAAAATATATATATATAAGCATCCACAACTTTTTATGAGTATCCTAACAATTTAGTAAGTTTTGCATAAATTTTTACAACTTAATACAAAATCAGATAGCATAACTCAATTATCCCATAGATTCTATTCCTCATATTTTGATGAACCTTGAATGATAGAAGGAGCTGTTTTGTAAAGCAGTAAATTTGATAAGACTGTCACAATGTTGGCTCTCTCCTCAGATATACCATTTGCAACATGGTTTTGAACTCTATAAATGTGTGTGAAGAATATCCACTTGAAACTCTTAATCTTAACTTATCAATACTACATGCTTAAAAAATCATAAGCCACTCCATATGGCAAGCATTCATATAACATTTTATTAATTAATTAAATAATATATAAATATATAAATATATATATATATATATATAATTTTAACTCTTAATTTTAATATATTATTGTGAATATTTTAAAACATTTAATAACTTAATTCTTAACTTACTTTTCATAATTATTAATAATTAAAATAAAATTCTAAAAACCATATTTTAAAATAAACACACTTATCAACTTAATTATAATTATAATTCATTATTTTACAATATCTCAAAATTTGAAACATTTCATAACTTAATTATAATTATAATTCATTCATTTTACAATATCTCAAAATTTGAAACATTTCATAAAATTAAGAAAGTGTAAGAAAATCTTAAATGCCAAAATTTTATGATCAGCCTTGATGCTTGCAATTAAACCCCTCTGCCCTAACACTATACCTGCATTCATCAGCCTGAGACACTTTTTCGTAGGCTATAGACACATTCATAGCTTTACACCTCCAATCTTTTTCTAAGATGTTACTAAACATTCCGATCTCACAATAAATGTGTGTAGCGGATTGGTCAGATTCCACCGATTACGGCTATGAAAATATAAAAGAAAAACTTGTAAATTACACCAAGAAAAATATTTAAAAAGAAGGTAGACGATTTTTATTATATAATTAAAAAATTTATTAATATACTTAGTAACTTTAGTTAAATGAGAATTCTTATTTTTTTCACAGGATAAAATTATTTTTTATTTATTTCGAATAAAAATATATATTTTTTTCGCTGTAGAGATTGGAAATTGTCCCCAATCTTAAAGAACATATAGCAGTTCTGATTAACCTGTCATTTCACTTTATTAGAGGGTTTTAAAGGGTTTATAATTCTATATATTATTATTCTAAATTTTTATAATATTGATTGAAAGAGTATAGATAAAGGTTAATTATGTATCTTTATTTTTTATATTAAAAATTTAAAGGTTAATTGACTAATATCTGTAAATATAACTGGAAAAAAGTATATATGATAGTAAGCTGAATTCATATTTCTATTTGTGTAGCTGATTGTAGTTCCTTATATATGATAATTTGCTGAATTTATATTTCCGTTCCGTCTTTTGTATCTGTGTGGTTGATTGCAAATCCATTATTATGGGAGTTGCTTTTACTACAGTTGGATCAATAAATGACAGTTCAGTTGTCCTAAAGTAATGTTGCTAGTATTTATAATTTGACTGCTAGCTAGTTTTTCAATTGTAATGGCCGTATTTTAAAAAATTCGGCAAAGATTTTATCAGAATCATGTTTACAGTTGTAAACTTTAATATTTTGAGTGCTCTAAGGGTTTTTGGTAGTGCTGAATCCATTTCCACTGTCAAAAATGGATTCCAACCACTCCAACTACCTAATTTCTTGAATTTTAGTTGCCCGGATTCCGGCAAAAAACTGCCGTCCGGACTATTTCGTTGCCTGGGTAAACAACTCCTAATAATGTGCTGGACTACCAGTGATAATGCTCTTTTTTATAAACTGTCAACGCAAATATTGAATTCTATGTAGATATGTTGAAATTGAATATCCTGAAAATATTTTCGGATTTCTCTAATTTTGTGTTTCCAAATAACTAAATTCAATACTTCAAACTTTGCTATACCTGTAAATAAATCTATAACCCATTTTGAATCCCCAAAATCATGATATTTCTTACGTTTCTGAATCCTAAAGTTCCAAATGAGAACTCTTATTTACAAGTATAAGTAAGGATAAAGTATTTTCACAAAATCTTGGCGGGGCCCTTTTGCCTTTACTTTCTGTCCAGGGGCTTACCCAAATCTAGATCTCTCTGTAAGGGTAAAGTGAGCCAGGGAACAAACGTCTAAAATTATGAATGGCAAGAACACGCAGATTTCGGGGTTTCGAATCTCCGGCTCGACACTTTCAATTCGAGAACGACAAACAAATCGAAAAAGTCCAAACGCCGTTAACATCCTCCGACAGACCAACAGATCAGAGCGCAGCCTCGACAGGGCACAAAATGGGCAGAGAGCTTCATTTTCACTATTTACAGAAAGCTCTGGACTTGTAATATCAATGATCATAAGAAAACGTGTCTATAACAGGTAGACAGATGCCTCTAAGACGAGGAACAGCGAAAACAGCAGGCCCCTTTGATCATGACACTATGGTCCCTTGATTTCGGCAGCTTCCACCTATTGTTGAAGTGCTTCTGCTGCTCTGTGTAATCATCGGTAGAGTATCCTTCGCCTCCCTGCCCCTCAAATTCATGGATGGTCTTTCTCTTCTTGTCATTACCCATTAATCTAATTCGTTGCATCCTCTTCTGGGGATCCACACGCCCTCTAACTGTTACTTTTTTCTGCGTCATATCCACCACATAGTCCAACAAATCTGCCCATCAGCATGCCACAAACAACTTCAGAAAATTGGGCATAAAAAACAGAGCAGGTATTCTCAATTGATCAGTAGTCTTAAACTAAATTAGTGCATCTCATTCACAGTGAAAGTTGAAACTAACTTAATACCAAAATCCATTAACGGCAACAATTCAACCAACCAGAACATGAAACATAAATATGAATAAATGCCCACTGGAAAACTAAATGTTTTTCTTTGCCATTGCCCAAATTCATTGATGTAAAGAAAGTGATGAAGAAACATACAGTCAATTTTGGAGAGCACTTTGGAGACTTTGTCACGACACTCTTGGCAACTCATATTAGCATTCAGAACAATCACCTGAACCTGTAGCAAGAAAATTAGTAATAACAAACATTAGCATCTCCTAGAGAGTTCAGTTCAAATATCTGCAGGTAACAGAGACATTGGGAATGGAACAATAAATAAAACAATGGAGGAGATGCGCTGATTACTCCGGGCATTGTTAAGGCCTCAGCCGAGCGCAGCAGCTGGGTCGTTGGAGCCATGATTTGGGTACCTTCCTGAGAGGACATGCTGCTTGTCCTGAGGGTTCACTTTTTTTTGGATTTTATTGATCATGTCCTGCATTGAAATCCTATTCAACTTTACTATTTTATGACATCATCTGTGCGAAGTGGATGTTGGGGCCACGTTGGGATTAAAGAGAGGGAGGGGAAGAGGGTATGGTTGGAAAAGGATTCGCTGAGACATTGGATACCATATTATACCATTGAATTGAAGTGGATTGGTGGAAGTAGAAGTGAAGTTTAAGGCTTTAGGGAGATTCTGCTTGTTTTAGGGTTTTCTTTCTCACTATTTGATCTCTGTTTTTTATTATTAAGTCGGTGCACATGACGATGCGGATGATGAATATTTCCTTGCGTACAGCTGTTTGCTTTCATAATTAATTCATTGATGTGGATAAGCGGCGATATTTTAATGGTCTGCCTTTCAGCTTTTGAAAAGGGGCACTGGATCGCTCTGTTTTGGTGATTTTTTCAGATCCTGTTAATCTTCACACGGTTGAAACTGTACACTCTTGGATTTTCCATCATAATTGGATTGCTTTTCAAGATAAAATTCTTTTCGGTTTTTTCTATAAAAATGTGATTGGAAAACGAGACGGAATAAATACCCTTATCTACCATCTTGGTTTTTCAAGGGACCAACGAATCAGTGAAAATGACTGGTAACAAGCAGAGTAGAAGAAATGCTATTTTATAAGACGATTAGTACTAAGATACCCCACGCAATGCTTTTTTTCGCGATCGTTGTGTTTTTTGGGACTGACAGATCAGAGAAGAAGTCATGATATGGTATAGAGATATGCACTTTAAGTTAAAGACGATAATAATAATAAATTATTTATTTAAATGTTGCTAGGAAAAAATTTATATTACATTTTATCAAGAATGTTTTTTTTGACTTGATTATATTAATAATTATTATTAATTAATTGTATTTATAGTTTATTTAGATATTAAAATATTGTTATTTTAGACAAATTTTGAAGAAATACTAAGTATATTTATGCATGAAGTTTGGAGGTTATATTAAATAATTTTTAAGAAGCATATGCAAAATAATGAAAGAACTCACTTAACCAAAGTGGAAGAGTAGCACTAAAGAATATGCATCAGGGGAGGGAATATAGAAAAGTTGTACACAAAAAGAAAGGACTCAAGTGGTGCATGCAAGAGGAGAGGGTGGAGCCTGTAACTTTGTGGAGTTCCAGGATACAAGAGAAGCCCAAAGGGGTAAGTATAACGACCCCACAACTAAGGAAACTAAGGAAAGAAGGGAGTGTGACAAAACCTAGTCTAGTGAGCGAAACAGTAAGATAATAGAAACGAAACAATAGAATGGGTCAATGGTTTTATGGAGAAAAAACCTTGTAACAACAAGAGACATAAAGAAAATCAATCTTGGTATCTCAAATTGAACCAACAAGACAGAGGAAATCCATGTCATGAGTGGCCATAAATCTCAATGTGGTGCCTTCTATAGATGTCAATCAATTATCCTCGTTTGTAGATTTGTGTACTATGCAACAAAAAACAATCCCCACCTCCAGAAATGACCAATGTGCATGGGGAAGCCCAACTAGATTGAATAACCTCATTATAGGCAAGGACAACATTGCATTTTTCCCCAACATATGTTATATATCCACTCAATCAAGCGTTAAATCAATCCTTGTATGATTTACATGTGACATCAAAGAGTGGTTATGTTCCATATAACCTTACGCAAGAAGAGTTAAGGATTATTATTGCCTTGGGGAGGTGTGTTGCCACTTGCCCGTTGCTTACTACCTAATGTGATGGCAACAATTGTTGAATTTCCACAACCTTGGGTCTAGGATAGAGTCTTAAAATCTCTAACACTACCAAACCAAGAATTTCAACAGAGCTACTTTGCACAGTGGAATACAAACAACATGAAATCACATATGCACATAATATAGACAACTTTTTAATTTTTTAACCCAACTTTGTTATGTTAACAACATAAAATACAACAGCCTAGGGCTCCCGTACCAGGGATAATGACCCTCATACATCCACAGGTAGAAGATACAAACAAGATACTCTGACCATTTGGCTATAGTGCAATTTCTCAGCCCTCTTGGTCGTACCATGTACCTTCATGGTCCTTCGACTCTCGACTATCAATGCTCCAAGTCCACATGGCCACTGAATCTTGGTTGTTCATTCTACTCTCTAGTTGATCGTTTGTCCACCAACACATCAACACATTGAGACTCATGTCGAGTTGTTCACATCTCCACTTGTGAAATATTCTCAATCTTCCCACTACTACTCCTCAACTACTCAAGGACTTCAACCCACTATGATATTCATGTGTTGCAACGATGAATACCAGCATAGGGCACAGAGGGCTGCCACCTATCACTATAAGATGTCCATATCCCACAATGAACACGGGGTAGGAGGACTGCCCATAATTTGTTGTAGAATCCTTCTCCACACACAGGTCTTAGGCTTCACAATACTGCTCCTGATTGATTTAACCCTTGAGCTCCAACAACTGCCAGAATAACAGTCACCTTTATCCATCAAATTGTTGCACTTTGGCTCCAACATAGACACTATCACGTCGCCCTCCAGCAGACCATAAGTACCAAATCTCGTCCACACTTGGTCCTCTCTCACGCTACCCTCCAACAATCCACGAGAGACCAAGTCCACATTATAGCATCTTATCTTAGTTAGTTCATCCCCACACTTAGGAGACCCTTACACATGGTTGCCCACATACTTCACCAATCCGCCCTTTTCCATGCAATTGAGGAGCTATTGCGCAAATCTATGCACCTAAATGTGTCCTTTCCTAGGACACCATCAAACCATCACACATGGGTCCATTTGCAACATACCTTGTTGCTATACTTTAGCCTTCCAATCTAATTTGCATGCTCTCACCTTGGCTGCTTGGTAGGCCTCCCAACAATCCACGAGGGCTCCTCCAAACAACTCCTAAGGTCTCGTCAAGCTACCCATCAACTGATCCACACAATAGTCAACACTTTGACCCAAAACTATATTGTTGGTTCTACTCGTAGGAAGATCCTTCACCTTCTTGAAAGATCATCCACATGGCACCAACAGGATGCTCATCAAGCTAATCCAAACATGGTCAAACCTTGACCTAACACACCTCCACAAATCACTGTTGTTTTCTTATTTCATTTTTTTCACTGCATCACCCTTTGGCCCTTACCCTCCACTCAAATAAAAAAAGCAAGCCTCTTAAGGTTGCATTCCTGTAAGGGAATAACCCTCCACATCTGTGCTACCCCTGTTTGCTTTTTTTTAACCCCAAATGTAGTATCTAGGTGGCCTCTATCTACTGGCTATGGCCTGTGACCTAGCCCAACAACTAGTTGTAGTTGTGGCTCCCTTATATACTAGCACTAATAGTCCTAAAACAATCCATATTTGTCCCTAAGCCTTATGACCTTCATTGTCCAGTAGCCACTGTAAAAAAAACCCTTAAATAACAACCAAATAGCCTCCACACAACTCGGTTTTCACCTACAACAATGCGGCTTTCACCACAGTCCCTCTACGCTGCTCCTCGACCTCCTAGCCTTGTTGTGGCTACCTTTATTTTCAAATATTTTCTTGGAGATGAATTGCCCACGCTTTGATGAATAAAGACTCCAGTTTACCCTCCTTTTATAGCTTAAAGAGGGGTTCCTTCCTAGGATGTCACACAAGGGCTGACAGCTTGTCATAAGCCTAAAACACCTTAGGCCAACGTAGACATGCAAGTGCAAACCCATCATTAACTTTCAAAAATTCATAACTTGACTTCTAGAGCTTTGATTTGAGTGATCTTCAGAGCCTTGGAATCGGCACGCCAAGCTATATCACCTCAAATTTTCTCATGCTCAAATTCATCATGGTTCCGACCTAAACACCAATGGGTGCAAAACCCCCAAGCTTGGATCTCAAGTGCACAAGCCCATTTGTGGCATTTTTCCCTCCAACCCTCGAACACCAAGGCTTGGAGTACCCCCCAAGCTACACAAAAATCAAAAGCAATGTGCTCCTCCATGTGTCCCACTTCAAACACCCCACTCAAAGATGATAATACATATAGTTACATATATGAGGCCTTTTTCCTTGATGTATTTTATAATGCTTATAATTTAATTTTTTAATGTGATATATGTACTATTGATTTTATATATTATTAAACTTAGAAATAAATTTTAAAATATAATGATTATGAATATGCATAATTATTTTAATTTATATAATAAAATGAATATTAATCTGTACCTACCACTTATATTTTATAATAAGTCAAATCTATCTTATGACACAATGATTTAAAAGTGTTTTAGAAAATCGAGATCCTCCAACGCACCAACAAATCAACGCTACTTCTACGAGCACGAAATGGGCAGAGGGATTTAATTAACTACCAACGTAACTCCCCAATAACATTTTTTTAAATATGTTTATGTTTTTTGCTAATCATCATAGTTATTTAGAATTGGACTTATATTTCAATTGCATTTTTAGAAAGAAGTAATTAATAATACAAGTTACATCCAAAATAAACTTATGTGCACAATTAGGATAAGTATTTTTAAGGCGCCTTGAGGGTAGCTCATTTAGCAAGTTTTTGATATAGAAAGTAATGTGAGTGATGAAGGTCCCATGCTTAATCCCTTATAGTGGACCCATGTAGTTGTATTTTGGGTGAGGCAGTGATACCTAGAGCTGATAGTGGTAGCAGTTGGAATCAACCCCATGCCATGTGAGTACATGGTTGGATGAGTGGTCAATTCCTCTAGTCACCAAAAAGAAAGAGTATCTTTAAGAGGACCCCCAGATGGGGTGAGAAGAAATGCATTAAAGGCATTGTCACCTCACTTAATGAATAAGATTGACATGCCACTCTTCAAACTATGATGAAGATATGTGGTATGCTACTCAGGTGTAAAGGAGCAACATGTATGATAGTTATAGCTCCTGCATGGACTGTATTTGGATTTTGTTGCTTGCATGATCCCTATGTTGAATGGCGATGAACTTGATCCATTTGGCATCATCTTCCAGTATGTACTAAACAATTGAAATCAATGCCATCATTCTTGGACTTATCTCATCTTTAAGCATGTCGCTCGAGTTGTAGCCAAGGTGGCTTTTTCCTACATCAAGTTTGCTTTAACTCTTTCCTTTATTCGATAATTTTGGACATTATCAGTGGTTACAATTTCTATGGTTCTAACCTACACCAACCCTTAAGTCTGACATTGAGGTCCTTCTCGTTGAATTGGTATTTGGTACATTTCCCCTAGCATGCAAGAATGGTCCGGTAAAGGTCTCATATTGAGCATGGTGGTGGAGGTCAAGGGAGTCAAGTTATATGAGGAATAGGCTCCAACAAAGGTCTAGGATGAGCTTTGGGACTTTGAGGAGGATATTGTTGTGGATAAGAACTAGTTGCCAAACTTTGAGGTTTCTCACATATATAAGGGATTGGGTGCTTGACATGGGACCATACTCATGGTAAGCAAAATCAATACTTACTTACCATAAACTTATATTGGAAAAGGAAGACATTGTTGAGAGAAGTCATCATGGGAAGGAATGATGCTAAGGAAGAAAATTTGTTAATGTTGGACGAAGTGGTGCTCCATCAGAAATAAATGGTGGCTCAAGCAAATTGAAGCGAATGTTTCTCATGGCTTGGATCAGAGGAATTACAACCATGGGACCATCGCTCCCATCAAGGTGGATGTACCCACTTTTTCTTAGTTCTTCTCCTAAATTATGTTATTGTTTTACTTAGGTTTTTGGGTTTGCCAATCCTTTTATGGCTTGCTCGCTCTTCTTTGTCTATAGTTACATGACTATTAATTATAGGCATCAATCTTTATAGTGCTCTATCAATTTAGAATTCTCTCTAATAATTACTAGACATATAGACTCCTTTTCTAATGACATCTTATTTTTTTGTCAATCATTTGGTTTCTCTAGTGGCAAGCCACTAACAATATATATATATATATATATATATATATATATATATATATATATATATATATATATATAGAGAGAGAGAGAGAGAGAGAGAGAACCATTGTAAACTTTAAGGGTTATCTCAAGTGATTTAGAGACACACAAAAAACTCTTTAATATTGTTGCTAGTTGTTGTTGATCATAGAATCTTTGACTCTCTTCAATTCCCTTGAGACTAGACTCTGTAATAATTGTCACTTTTCTTCTCAAAAACCTTATTATACTTAATTAATTCATTTCAAATATAATTACGTGTGTCCCAAAAAAACCTTAAAACAACGTACTTACTTTATAAATCTACAACCTTTTACTTTGTAGATCTTAATACTGGCTGTTGAAACAGATTGTCGTAACAACTACACCTTAATTAATCAACATGACAGACTTTTCATGGCTTAGGGAGAACTTCCTATCTCTATACCTTTTAAATTACTTTTTGTAAAATGTTATGAAACCTGACGATCTCACCATAAATGTGTGACTACACCAATTCCCACTACAAAAACCCAAAAACACCTAATTGAACTACACCAAGGAAAATCTTCAAAATTTTGAAAAAAAAAATTATGAATATAATTGTGCACTCCCATGTAACTTAAATGAGTAATGATATTAGACCAATAAGTAAACAACATTTTTTTCAAACTAATAAGCAAACAACATTTTTTCAAAATTTCTGTGGGCCAATTTTTTTTTTAAATTTTTTAAGATAAATATTTAAAACTTTAGTTTCAATTTTGTTAGAAAAAAAATTATTTTAACTACCTTAAACATAATTTATTAGAAAGATTATTTTTTATTTAATTGTTGTATTGGACCATTTTTCTATAAACTTCACAATAAACTTTCCCAGCTTCTCCACAAACTTTTGACTAAATAAATTATAAAAAAAGTAACCGCCAAATATCGGCATAATCTTCTCTACTATCTTTAAAAGACCTCACAGAAACTCACAAATTTTCAAGATTCTGAATTTCCCGCTGGAACTTCAATTTGAGAAGGACAAACAACTGCGAAAGGCCTTAGTCTAAAAAAATCACAGAATAACCTAGAAATTCTGGTAAGATTCTGAAAAATTCGGCAAAGATTTTTCAGAATCTTGTTTACAATTGTTAAACTTCAGTATTTTGGATGCTTTAAGGGTTTTTGATAGCACTGAATCTATTTCCACTATCAAAAATGCATTTCAAACACTCCAACTACCTGAATTTTGATTTTTTTTTTACCAAATTCCAACAAAAAAAACTGTCATCCAAACTATTATGTGACATCCATAGACAACTCCCTCAAAAAAAACCTACTTATCTCTTTTATCTCTTATGACTTTAACTTCCTCGGGCACACCAACACAGCAACACTGCCTCAACAGGGCACAAAATGGGCAGAACTTCACTTTCACTGATTACAAGAAGCTCTGGACTACTAATACCAATAATCTTAAGAAAACATATATACAACTGGTAATACCAATAATCATGAAAAAAAACTTATGTACACATCTACAAAAGGTAGCTGAAAGATTCCTGTAAGACGAGGCACAGAGAAAAAAGCAGGCTCCTTTGACCATGACACTATAATCCTTTGATTTCCGCAGCTTCCACCTCTTGTTGCAGTACTCCTGCTGCTCCATGTAATCACCAGTAGAGTATCCCACGCCTCCCATCCCCTCCAATTTGATGGATGTTGTTTCATTTCTTGTCGTTACCCATTAATATAATTCATTGCATCCTCTTATGGGGATCCACACGCCCTCTAATTGTTACCTTCTTCTGCGTCACGTCTACCACATAGTCCAGCAAAGCTGCCCATCACCACGCAACAAACAACTTTCAGAAAAATGGCAAAGAAAAAAACAGAGCAGGTTTTCTCAAATAAATAAAAAATCCATGGTTTTTTCTCATATTTGTGATGGTATTCTAAATTTATCAGTAGTGTTAAACTAAATTAGTGCATCTCATTCACAAAAACCTTTAACAGTGAAACTAACTAAATACCAAAAATCATTAACGACAACAATTCAACCAACCAGAACATGAAACATAAATATTTATGAACGTCCACTGGAACACTAAATACTTTTCATTGACATTGCCCAAGTTCATTGATGTCTAGAATGTGATGAAGATTCAACATACTGTCAATTTTGGAGAGCACTTTGGAGACTTTGTCGTGACACTCTTGGCAATGTTGTTTCCCCAAGATACAACCTTCACAAAGGCTGCCCGGTTTCTCAATCAATGGTAAACCTCTTACCATTCCTTTTCTATTCAACAAGTTAAGACCTCCAAAGTTGAGATGTCCAAATCTCAAGTGCCACAACAAATTGTCATCTTTTGGTTCGCTTTGGAAAGCCTCTTGTGTCACTACTGCAATTTCTTCTTCATTTTTCAAATCTGCTCTCATCCTAAGAGGGAACATCTTGTTCCTTATCATCTTCACTTCAGCAATACATTGTTTGCTGGGTGGTTTATCCATGATGCTGCATACATCATCTTCAAAAAAGACATTGTACCCCTTTTGAACAAGTTGTCCAATACTTAAGAGGTTACATTTCATTCCAAGAACATAATAAACATCTGCTATGGATTTCTTTTCTCCTTTCCTTATTAAGACATTTACTTCTCCTTTTCCCATAACAGAAACTTTACTATCAGTCCCTAGTGTGACTTGTGACTTCACACTCTCATCTAACATAGAAAACATGGCTATGTTTCCTGTCATATGGTTACTGCAACCGGAGTCTAGAAACCATAAATCTTCACTCTTTTCCTCAGCCATATTACAAGCTAAAAACAATCTATCTTGGCCAATATTTTCTCTAGTGAAATTTGCATTTGTTCTATTACCCATATCATGCTACTTCTTCCTACATTCATTTGCATAATGTCCATATTTTTTACAATATTGACATTGGACATTGGATTTATCATACCTTTGTCCTTGAGCATGTTGCTAACCACTTTGCTGGCTACTGCCTTGGCTTTGGTTCTGATTTGGATTGCTGCCCCTTCCTTGAGCATTTGCTAGACTGTTTCTTCCACCTCTGTTTTGGATTCTACCTCTTCCTATCTTGTTTCCTTTGCCTTGACCTCTTCCTCTTCCAAAGGACATCTGGGTCTTGAAGGCATGTTCCAAAGATGAGTTTTCATTTCTACCCAATCTCTTCTCATGTGTCATCAGTGATGCATGTAGCTCATCAACTAAAAAGTTTTTGAGATCCTTTGTCTCTTCTATGGTGGTGACAATCACATCAAACCTTGAGGGTAGGCTCCTTAATAGTTTCTCCACAATCCTTCTTTCTTCAAGAGTCTCTCCATGAGACCTTATCTGTGTGACCATTCCAATCACATGTGTGAAGAATGAGTCAATGTTATCTGACTCCTTCATGCAGAGAGTCTCAAAATCTCTCCTCAGAAACTGTAGTTTTGTTGTCTTCACTTTCTCCATGCCTTGATAGGTTGTCTTGAGAGTTTTCCATGCTTCTTTGGATCTCTTAGCTGCAGCTATCCTTGGAAACACACTCTCATGCACTGCTTGATACAAAAAGTAGAGGGCTCTAGAATCCTTCTTATTATTTCTCTTCAACAATTCCTTCTCTGCCTGAGTTAAATCATCAAACTCATTTTCATCTATTGGCTCTTCAAAGCCATCCTCAACAAGTTCCCATAAGACTTAGGAAGCAAATAGGGCTCTCATGGTTATTGCCCAGTAGTCATAGTTTTTCCCATTAAATTGTGGGAGCTGAGTATTTCCAATACCCATGCTAGTGTTGGCTCCAGCCATTCTTGCACTCTAAACTATGCTTCAAAACACTTGACTGTGTTTTTAAAACAAACTGTCTTCAACAGTAACACAAAAAAAATGACTTAAAATACCTTGGATTCTTCTTGACTGAGTCTTCACTCTGCTGGAGAAGCTGCTGCAACAATAAATCCTTCCTTCAGCTTCTTTGACACCTTCAAAGAGCCTGGACTAGCTCTGATACCATGTTGGAATTTCTGAGAATTCCAGAACAAATTATAGAGAGAATAATGCTCTCCTCTTAACACAGAGAAAATAAAATTTTTTCTTCAGGAGGACAGAGATTCACACTTTGAAATTTCTATTTCATTAACAAAAAAAAATTGTTACAAAACCTCCTTTGACTGAGGGAATACAAAAATTTAGACTGCTGCATACATAGTGCTAAAAACACAACTTCACTGTCTTTGTTCAACAACAAAAACACTCTCTGTCTCACACAGAAAAATTACTCTGTCTCTTCAAAATTACACTCTGCTGTGTAATAAGACAATACACTCTATCTTTTTCAAATGAAAAATGCACTGCTGTGCAATACAAACTTTTTACACTGCTGTGTGTATATTAAAAACATTACATTAGCCTCTCGGGCTTTTCGTTTATATATGTTGTGCATATCAAACATAACATTACAAACTATATAAAAGAAATCTAAACTTAAACTAAACCTTTCGGGCCCACCTACAAATGCGCACATGCATATAATTCCAAAGGTTAAAACCTTTACTTTGCGTGATGTGCCAAACCTTTATAACGTAAATATTTTACGAAACAAAACTTTAACAAATGAACCCTTTCATCGCGCGCACAAATGGTGACGTCACGTCAGCCATTTTCTAACGTGAAAATTCTCATTGCAATATGGTTTAAAGACTTTGAAGTCCGGCGGAGTAATGTTTTGGTTCATCGCATGATGGAAGGGTTCATTTGTTAAAGTTTTGTTTCATAAAAGTTTTACGTTATAAACGTTTGGCACATCGCGCAAAGTAAAGGTTTTAACCTTTGGAATTATATGCATGTGTGCATTTGTAGGTGGGCCGGAAAGGTTTAGTTTAAGTTTAGATTTCTTTTATATAGTTTGTAATGTTATGTTTTATATGTGCGACATATATAAACGAAAAGCTCGAGAGGCTAATGTAATGTTTTTAATATACACACAGCAGTGTAAAAAGTTTGTATTGCACGACAGTGAATTTTTCATTTGAAAAAGACAGAGTGTATTGTCTTATTACACAGCAGAGTGTAATTTTGAAGAGACAGAGTAATTTTTCTGTGTGAGACAGAGATTGTTTTTGTTGTTGAACAAAGACAGTGAAGTTGTGTTTTTAGCACTGTGTATGCAGCAGTCTAAATTTTTGTATTCCCTCAGTCAGAGGAGGTTTTGTAACAGTTTTTTTTTGTTAATGAAATATAAATTTCAAAGTGTGAATCTCTATCCTCCTGAAGCAAAATTTATTTTCTCTGTGTTAAGAGGAAAGCATTATTCTCTCTATAATTTGTTCTAGAATTCTCAAAAATTCCAACAGGCAACTCATATTAGCATCTAGAACAATCACCTGAACATGTAACAAGAAAATTAGTAATAAAAAACTTTAACCTCTCCTAGATAGTTCAGTTCCTGCAATATCTGTAGGTATGAGAAACATTGGGAATGGAACTATAAAGACAATAATGGAGGAGATGGGCCAACTACTCCAGGCATTGTTAATGCCTCAACGAAGCGCAACATCTGGGACATTGGAGCCATGATTTGGGTACCTTCATGAGAGGACATGCACGACGGTTCACTTTTTTTGGATTTTATGGATCATTGCCCGCATTGAAATCCTATTCAGATTTGCTATTTTAGGACATATATATGTTTAGTGTGGATGTTTGGGCACATTGGGGTTAAAGAGAGGCAGGGGAAGAGCGTATTGTTGTGAAAGATTCGCTGAGACATTGGATACCATATATAAACATATGCCATTGAATTGAATTGAAGTGGATTAGTGGGAGTAGTGTTGAAGTTTAAGGAGATTCTCTGGGTTTTTGAACAAGTCATTGGAAATGATGATGTAGATTATGAATAGTTGGACACTTTTTTCTTTGGTAATTAATTCATTGATGTGGATATGTGGCGGGTGAGACTCCTGCGTGGATATTTTAAAGGGTTGATTTTCAGCGTTTGAAAACAGGCACTGTATCATTCTATTTTTGGTGTTTTTTCAAATCCCGTTAATCTTCACATGGTTGAAATTGTATTTTTTTTGGATGAAAAACAGGGTTTTCGTTCATACCTGGATTGATTTAGAAATTATATTTTACTTTAAAGAGAAGTTAGGACCATTTTCAAAATCAAATTCCTTCTGGATTTTCTATCAAAAATGTGATTGTAAAACGACACGAAAGAAATACCCTTATCCACTATCTTGTTGTTTGAAGGCTCTACCCAATCAGTGAAAATGACATTAATAATATGGTATTTTATGATGCCCTTATCCATTATCTTGTTGTTTGAAGGCGCTACCCAATCAGTGAAAATGACATTAATAATATGGTATTTTATAAAAACATAAGTAACAAGATACTCCGGGCCATGTGTTTTTTGGGATCAATGCATTGTTTGGGACCGACGGACCAGAGAAAATAATAGTAATTTTTTTTAACCATGGGAAACAGTCACTAGTTCAATTCCAACTCAATTCCAGCAAGTGACGTGATGTTGATAATATTGACAAATTATATTTACAATTTCTCGGGGGCATCAATATCAAAGTCATATTACGGAAACTATGAGACTCAAAGTTCAAATCCTTGCTGGGTCAAACCAACAAAATAAAAAAGGAATTACTGAGTGTATTTATGCATGGAGTTTAGGAGTGGAAGAGTAGCATTAAGGAAGAGGGGATGAGGAGATACATGAAAGTTATACACAAAATGAAGGAGCCAAGTGGTATACCCCGAAGGAGAGGTTGGAGCCCTATAATTTTGTGGGAGTTCTGATGCAGGGGCATTAGGCCCATGACAATATTTTGTATATAAATAAAAATAGGGGGGTCTCTTGTTTTAATTTTCCTATGTAATTATTCTCATTTGAGTGATTTTAGTTAAATCTGGAGAAAAATGTAACTGCCCGAATGATTAGTGGGCTTAGGAAAAGATAGTCTGTTTCTGTCTGTCAGAGGGTTAGTCTAAAAATTAGAAATTTGAAGAGTTTTTGAGTGTTAGAGGAGTTGAGTCGATTTAGTGGTTTCTGTTTAAAAATAAGCCTAACATGCATAATAGAGAGTCCTGCAAAAGACCTGCATGTAACTGCATAGAGCTGTATAGAGTAGGAAGCAAGAAGGCCATTTGATTGAAGATCTGGCCGGATTAGAAGATGTAAGTAATTTCAAGTATATGTCAAAGAAGAATTGTTTCAGTACTTCTCGTGCATTTTGTTGTTTAAACTCTATGTGGAAGATACCTTGCGTAATTATGCATTCATTGGTTAATTTCCTGTATGAAAATGCCTTGAATTCATTGTATGAGCAAGAATTTGTAAATTGAGTTAAGATTCTGCCTGTGTATTCAGAAAGAAGAGTGTATAAGAATGTGCGACATATGCCCTGTAATTGAGATTTAATTTGTATTCTGCGTGCCATTGGAGAAATCGACATTCGTGTCGATGTTCTGATGTTTATTAAATGAGCAAAATTCTTTGAATCGAAGTTCTGGTGTTGAATTATTGGCGGATAAGTGGAATCCTTCATGCAATGAGAGGAACCTCTATCCTTATGAGTGGAATAAAGGAGGGATTTCCCTGTATAGCAGAGTAGGGGCTGAGCGCACATTGGAGCTGTGTGAGGTGTTATATTAAGAGTGAATTAAAGCATTTTGTTGATTTAGTTCTGTGTAAGAATGCCTCAAGTCTCTGTGAACTAAGTATGAGGGAGACTTTGTGATTGTTTTAAGGCCTATCTGTATATTCAGTGATAAGAGCATATGAGGAATGTGTGAATAATTCTGTGATAAGAGTTAATAGGAACCTGTGTATGTATCTAAGAAATGGTTGATTGAATACTGGGGTCGAATCATAAAATTGAGAGTAAACCATATGTTCCAGGTGTATGCGTAGGAATTGAATAATTGAGGTGATTCTCATTGAAATTGAGGCCTCTGTGTAAGGCGATGACAGTGAATTGAACTTAGGGCTTCGTTGCCTGCAGAAGGACTTGGTTCCTTTTGAATTCTTCTGGATTATATATATCCTCTGTTAATTTGAATGCACGGTGCACACAGATCAACATCTTGTTAGGATTGGTATACTTGATTCAAAAAATCGATAAAAATGCTCCCAAAGCCACAATACAGTAATTAGTGGAGAATATGATTCTGTGTGAAGGGTTTATAAAACCTGTACAGAATGTTGAAGGCGTGGTCGATGAGATATAAAGCATAGCGGAACCTAGAGCGTATGAACGGAACCATGAGGTATGAACAGTAATGATGGTTTGGAATTCAACCCAGCGGTTTTCACGTAAGTTAAATGGTGGAAAGTTGTTTTTATAAAAATAATGCAATATTGCCCATTGATTGACACGTAAGCTAAGGGCGGTTTCAAAAAACAACGAATGTCGCGTGATTTGTGAGCGTTAACGCTCAAACACTAAAAAAACGTGAAAACTCTTTATAAGCGTCGGATGGAGGTTTGGGGCGCGACATAACATGGATCGTTGGATCCATTCAACGGTTAACTAAGGTATGGCCTAGCAGTTTTCGCCATTTTAAACGTTTATTTGATAATTTTGATGTGTGGGGCCATGGGTGCAATGTGTATTAAAATATCGCGCTGGTTTTATGTTATGAGTTGAAGTTTAACGTTTATAAAAAGGGGCTAAACCATAGTCAAAGTGGTTATGGTGAAGACACAATAGTCGGGGTGCGTTATTTAAAATAATTAAAGACCGAAATTAAAGGAGGCTTCGAATATAAGATCTTTCGAAGTGAGATATGATAGAAGCACTTTATTAAAGGGACTAAGGGTACATATATAGTATTTGATGCGAATAAAAGGTTTTGGGTGGAGAATAAAGGTAAAGAATGAACCCTTTTATAAAGAAGTCTTGCCTAAGGATGAGTTGAGTTTAATGTAATAAGCTGAGGGTGGAATGTATGGTTTCAATAAAGGAGCATGCTATATACATTCGGGTTCTATAACAATTGAATGAAAAAAGCTCCTGCGCTATTGAATGAAAGAGGAGGTGTGCGGTTTTATAACAAAAGGTGGAAACTTGAAATTAATATCTCACATCTCAGAGATTGAGATATTAAAGCTCTCAGATTTCTTATTTAAATTGCCAGTCCAAGAAAAAGGAACGTTGTGAGTTGCCCAGATTTTGCATTTGGTTGGGCAGTGAAATTTGGGTGCATTTTACACACAGATTGAGATTGAAATTTCTAAAAATAGGGACTATGGGTTTTACCCCGCTATCAAGTTCAAATTAAAAGAGAAACCCAAAGGGGCAAGCTAAATCGGTAAGAGAGTAGAAAGGAAACAACACAATGTTTTGAAACCTTTACGAAACAAAAAACTTGCAACAAATAGAGATGTAAAGGAACCCCATCTCGATACTTAAAATTGAACCAACTAGATGAAGAAAATACCTACCATGAATGCCCATAAATCTTGATGTGGTGCCTCTTACAGATGCCAAGCAACTATCCTCATGAACAAGGTGTTGGAATTGTGCAAAATGAGATGCCCCCACCTCCAAAAATGACTAATGCACATGGGGAGGCCTAGCTAGATTGAGCCTCTAGCAATCAAGGATGATGTTGCATTTCTTCCCGAAGTCTGTTAAATATCCACTCAATAAAGCATTAAACTAGACCTCAGATGATCTATCTCTGCCATCAAAGAGTGGCTATGTTTCATATGACTTTGTGCAAGAGAAATCAAACATTAAACTAGCCATGTCATGATTTACCTTTGATATCAAACAATAGTTATATCCCACATAACATTGTACCTCGTATAGATGCCATTTAATTATCCTTATGTGCAAGGTAGTGGCATTGTGCAAAATGAGAGTCCCCCACCTCTAGAAATGAAAAATGTGCATGGAGAGGCCTAACCGGACTAAACTTCTAGCAGTCGAGGACAACATTGTATTTTCCCCCAACATTTGTTAAATCTCCACTCAATCAAGCATTAAACCAACCTTGGGATGATTTAACCTTTCCATCAAAGTGTGGTTATGCTCCATATGACTTCATGCAAGAATAATCAAGTATTAAACCAACCATGGAATGATTTACCTCTACCATCAAAGAGTACAGAGAAATCCAACCCAAATGAGAAAGAGAGTGCTCATAGGTAGTTGAATATCCCACCAGAATAAACTATAGGCAATGTGAATAAGAACCATATAAAGAAATTGAATTTGTGGGGCATCTACCAAAAGCTTATGATGGCAGTGAGAAGGGTTGAAAAGGGGAAACCAAGCCAAAACCAAAGCCCCCCACTCTTCAATGGAATCTGATTTCCCTTGGTAATAACCTAATCAAAGCTAATGTTCACCCACATGGACAAGAATAAGATGAAGGGTAAGACTAGTGTAGGAGGGTTTGGTCCTTTGGTCTGGATAGTGTTATCACATAAACGAAATAAACCTCAGCTCAAAAAAAGTTTCTAGATTGGCTCTACATCCAATTAAAATAACTTGAACAAAGTAGAGAATGACCTCTTGACATTCAAATTTAAACTAAAAAACCTTCTCTTTGTGCATTGAGTTTTCCAATGCCATCAATTGTGGCCTCCAAATCTCACTATGAATTCATTACACATTAAAACTTGAATGGACTTGCATTCCTTTTGGCATGATTCATGAATTACCAGTTTAAAGACAAGGTAAGACCAAATAATGTGGGAGGATGTCTAGCCCCACATTCCCTCTGATTCCTCATGGAAGAGCAACTCACAACTGTCAACACCTTCCCTTTAGTTATCAATGAACACCCCATTGTGGATATTAATTAAATTTACTAAATTTTTATAAGTTTATTACAAATATAAATTATTTATATATATATATATTTATTTTAATGAAATAAATATATTATAAATTTTCAAAATTATTTGTATTTTTATTAATAAAAATAAAATTACAAATTAAATTCAATCATTTTTTTTTTTTAATTTTTATTTAAATAAAAAATATTATTATTATTTTTTATTTCACACTTAGACCATTGTATATCTCCCCTCACTTATAGAAAATCCTATAGTTCAAATTTCCTTAATATAAAAGAATGCTTAAAATTAAAGTTACGAAAAAAAAATTAGATGTCGTGGAAATGGAATGTTTCTTTTTGTCAAAGATGGAATGTTCTTTTTGTGTAAGAACCTTATGCTTTAAGCTTCGAATTTTAATGTTATTAAAAAGTATGGAGGAGTTTCAAAGATGCTTTAGCTTTAATAATAATTATGTTGAATGGGTTTTATTGTGGGGTTTATGTTTGGGACACTGTTCAGATTCTTTGTTATTGACAGAATGTTGAACAATGTCCACCAACCACCGTAATTTGTGTTAATTCCCGTGCAGATCAATGGGTGCGGTCTCCATTGATCTCAAATCAATAGTGACCTGTGAGCACAAACAAGCCTATTGTTTAAACCAAAAGATGCCTCCACAGTTAACCTCTCCATGTGCGCTTTGATCGAGATCAACGACTGACATTTATTGCAGAGCAGAACGCTGATGAACCAACCATACTCGAGGTCCCTCCGCACTGCTTCAGTGTTTCTTTTCACGGTTTAGTGAAAATACTAATTATTTAATGATAATAAAGGAATTTTTGGTTGTTTCTTAATATTTTAATTAATCTATCAAGTGTAAAACATTTTTTTAAGTATAATTTAAATTGGTTTTAATTTGTTAACGTATTAGAATTTAACGATATAAGTAATTTTAAAATATTCTTAGTAGTTAAAAATTAAAGGTTGAGATTTATTTTAAAATTAGTTATGTCATTTTTGTTCTTTTAATTAAATTGATTAATTAAAAAATTGTCATATGAATAAAAGTCATATAAAATGAGTTATGGTTTTTAGACATCTCCTATTGATAATTTATGGTAGTATAACAAAACCTAATTACACATGAATTAGGTTGTTAGGTGTCTTTTTAATCTTGTTCAACGTTTAGGGTGGACACCCCATTCATCCTCAGGAACTTCAGAATTAAATGATCACAAAGTGTTGTGAATTCTTTTATAGAAGGAAGTTTTGAATTAGTTGTTAACGAATAATATTAAAATAATAAAATATTCGTTAGAGTAACAATAAAATAAGTTAGCGAAATTAAATTAGAATGAAAAAGAAAGAAATGTTGAATAAAAGTGTCAAGTCTACATATTTACATAAATAAATAAATAAAATTAAAAATACATAGTTAAAAGGAAATGAGGACTATGTTGAGACAAAATAATTATAAGGTGCATATTTCAATAGATGAATACTAAATTAAAGGGGAGGATGATAATTAAAAAAAAAAAAACATAATAATAATAATGATTAGTAAAATTAGAGAGAATCAAATCAACCATGTTAAAATGAAAGGAAATAAAGAAGGAGAAAAATATGAAATTGAGAAACCAAGGGAAATTAAATATATAATAACTTTAACTAAATATAATTAAACTAATAAGTCAAATAGTGGATCACTAGTTGCCAAAAATGGCTTAATTTATAGACATCTTCTCAATTAAAGTTTTAGGGGTGCTTCTCAATTTCAATAGTGTCTCTAATGATTATGTAGTTATAAAATGGGCCATTTTGGTTTGATTTCAATCGTGTCTCTAATGATTGAAAGATTGCTTAGCTATGACAGACTTGGATAGTCGAAGATGATTGGTGTCAACGATATGTTCTTTAATTCGAGTTTTGAAGGGGCACCTTTTTTGGCCAATGTATGATTTTTTACATGAATAGGGAACTGGTAAACCCCTAAATTCAACATGTGGTCATGAGACTTATCTTTGGCTAATCGGAGTGTCTGCTTCAAGATTTAATTTAATTATCAATAATTATTAGTGGATGATAGGGATCTAACCTCCACAAAATATCTTAGAATATTCATAGTAGAATACACAATTCAAAATTTGATATTTATGTCCAAACTAGTTATGATATTTTTTTCCTTTTAATTAAATTGATTAATTAAAAAAATGTTAAATGAACAAGTGTCATATGAAGTGAGTTACTTTTTTTTGCGCTTGTGATATTCATAAGCCATGGTATTGGCTTATTGCATTGTAACAAATCCCTTTTATAGATTAATAATTTCCATGGTAAAGTGGGGGTAAATGTCCATTGTAATAGTCCCTTTTGTTACACTGCATGTAAATGTCACTATGTACATCTCTTTAGGTGAATTTATGTAAAAGTGCATATTATGACTTCGCTGGAGGAGTGGACATGAATTCAGGAATACGAGGAGGAGAGGTCATGTGTGCATTGTTTAACTCAAACCACACCCACTTCATTTATTTCCATTCTACCAATCTCCCTAATGAATTGAATGGTCTGCACAATAGACACTGAAGTTGAGTATGGGTTACATGAGTGGAGGGGGATGGCCATGTTATCCCCTTTCTCATGGGATGTGTTGGAAAAGAAGTCAACATGCAGAATGAGAATATGGGGGGAAGGTGATGTGAGAACACATGGAATACAAGAGAGTAGAATGTGAAGTGGAAGTAAGAAGCAACAAGGAACTAGAATGTGGAGAGAATGTGTTGGAAAGGAAGTGCTCAAGTAATTGTAATGGGAGAAGAAAAGTCTCAAGCTAGTTCCCTATAATTGGGACATCATTCCCTATTATTTCGTTGAGGCCAGTGCTATGTTCCTGTGTTGGTTAGCTAGTGAAGGCTCGATGGAGATTTGATTCACTTAGTGCTTGTTGAGTAAGATGATAAATCTCTAGGTGCTTGTTGGAAAGTTGATAAACCACTTAGAGCTTATTGAATGGATTAATAAAACACTTGGGTGCTTGTTGGAATGTTTATAAACCACTAGGAAAACAAGATGGAAAACTGTGGCACTTGTTTAAAAGGGATGATAAACCACTAAGTTATTATTGAGGAAGTTGATAAAGCACTTAGTACTTGCAAAGTAAGTTGATAAATCACCTGGACAGTGAGCTCTAGACTCCTACAATGCTTTCCTTGAAAATCCAGTTGATAAACCACCTATATAGTGAAATCATTCTCCTAAAATTGAGAATAACTTCAATTGAGTCTTGGGTGAATTCAAGTTATTGATTTCATTGAGGTAAAGAGTCACTATGATGCTTACTACCATAGAGCAATTGATAAATCTGTTGGAAAATCATACTCCTCCTCATATTTGTTTGTTTAATAGAATACTAGTGTGAAATTCCTTTGAGAAAATCACTCCTCAAACTCTAAGTCTGGCTCGGGGGTGGTAGTTGCAAGAAACATTGCACTATAGTTGGCCTATGGTTGGATGGAGAGTTGAAGTCCGTCTTTTAGTTTCTAGTCATTCAAGTTAATTAGATAAGCACATTTACTTGTATATATATTTGTATCATGGATGATGAACAATGTCTAGTATGTGATATGAAAGTGTATGAATTAACATTACCAATGGAGGAATGTTGATATCCTTGTATGCTTATGATGAATACTTTTGTTATATGTTCTGGTAGTTATGTTGAACTTATAGGTCTCTTTTTTTTCTATTATTCTCATAAGATACATAGTTAATTACATGAATATGGAATATTTCTTGATGTGCCATAGCTATCCTATTATAGTATGTGAGTTCAATTATTTGATATGTTATGAATATCACGGCTCACTACTATGTTTAAGGTGGTAGAGTAACCTTCATGATAAGGAGTTAATGCGGGTGTTATGTGATGTATAATAATTCAGTTAGATATGATAGATACTTGTTTTAATATCAAAGAGAGCATTGTGTGGTTATGTACATTTGTGGGATGCTATGATGTCTGGAGTTTCACAAAGGAAGCATGGTATGTGAAATTCCTCTGAAATCTGGTTGTTGCAACCATTTCTTAGTCTTATTCAATATTTTATATGTGGAAGGTTTGTTACCATTAACTTTGTTATGGTCTTGGTATATGCCTTGAGAGTAAGTGGTCAGATCTAGGTTTATATTTTTAGAAATGATTGTGCTAGGGATTGCACCGTCTCAAGGAAATTTCAGTGTAAACCTTTGAATTTTTCCTTTCTATAAGTTTAGTAATAATTTTGCAATTGTGTCCAAGGTCGAATGGTTCTTGGAAGAACCATGTATCCTAGTTGGATATATTTATCATCCCGCAATGTCAGTTGCATACAAATATGTGTGAAGGGGGTGGATGCATATAAGACTAGTGGATGTATCTCGTAATGCAGGCATTCAACTAGTCATCGCATGTGAACTTTTGAATTTTCACTCGATTTCAGTGGTCCTAGATTTCTGTGGAAAATATTGGTAGGGTTGAATATCAAGTCATCTCACAAATGTATATGGTAGTTCATGGCATTTAGTTGTTTGAGAGTCGTGCACTTTAGAAAGAGGCTTGATGGCTATTTGCAACAACCCTGAGTTAAAGTTCACATAATAAACAATAATAAAGGAAAAATAAGACCAAGGTCACGAGACACATATTCCAAGCTGAATGTTGGAAAAATACTTTAGTGGGTATCAGTTTTGGTTTATATTTGGCTATGGAAATTGGAAAACACATTGGCAAAGGCAAAGAGGCAATAATTGGCATTTATTTATGAAAATAAAGGAAAATAGGAAAAAAATGAGGTGAAGAGACACAGATTTGCATGCTAAAGAAATTAGAGGAAAAATTAAGAAAAATGTAGACATCAATAATAAAAAAGAATCAAAGAACCAATTCACAAATTTTGGTCAGTTTTGGCTTGAGAATAATGTTAGAGAGAGAGACATCTCCAAGAAGAGAAAGCAAGCAAGCAAAGGAAGGTAGAAGAAAACAAAGGACAAACAAAGGAAAACAAGGAGAAGGTTGGATCGACAACTTCAGTAGGAGGATTTTGTAGGTAACAAGTTGCATGCATGATTTCGTAGCTGAGGTGTGAATGCATGGTACATGCATTTGTTTATTTGGTTCACTCATTTTCATTGGCATAGGTTTTTCCTAGTTTGACAATGGTTTCAACCTTGCCTTACCATTTCCTAGATAGCCATGGTGTGATGGGATTCATTCTTAGTCACGCTTTGGATTTCTAGAAGGTTTTGTAACCAAGTGAGGTGGTCACATGAAAATTATAAAGGGTTGGGGATGGAGATGGTTTTCTCTGAGAATCCCTCGATAGGTGGGTGGAGATAGACAAATTCCTCAAGGTATGGTGAAGAAATTTTCAAGCATCCAAGTTTGGTTTGGTTTTGTGATCTCGAGACTGGTTTAGGTGAGATCACAATAGCTTAATCAAGCATTAGACCAACCTTAGGATGATTTAACCTTACCATCGAAGTGTTGTTATGTTCCATATGACTTCATGCAAGAATAATCAAGCATTAAACCAACCATGGAACGATTTACCTCTACCATCAAAGGGTACAGAGAAATCCAACCAACATGAGAAAGAGAGTGCTCATAGGTAGGTGAAGATCCCACTAGAATAAACTATAGGAAATTTGAATAAGAATCATTATGAAGAAACTGAATTTGTGGGGCATATTCCTGAATTTTATGATGGCAGTGAGAAGGGTTGAAAAGGGGAGACGATGCCAAAACTAAAGCCCCCCACTATCCAATGGAATATGCTTTCCCTTGCTAATAACCTAATCAGAGCCAATGTTCACCTGCTTGGACAAGAACAAGATGAAGGGTAGGACTAGTCCATGAGGGTTTGGTATTTTGGTTTGAATATTGTTATCACTTCAACGAAATAAACCTGTAGCTCACAAAAAGTTTCCAGGTTGGCTCTACATCCAATTAAAATCACTCGCACAAATTAGAGAATGACCTCTCGACATTCCAGTTTAAAATAGAAAGCCTTTTCTTTGTGCATTGAGATTGCCAATGCCATCAATGTAAAGTAATGCCACTGATGAAAGTCTCGTGTTCAATCCCTCGAAGCATACCCATGGAGTCATTTGGGATGAGGTGGTTATATACATAGGGGCTATAGTGGTAGTAGTTAGAATCAACCCCATGTCAAGTGAGTGTGAGACTAGCTGAGTTATTGATCACTCTAGTCATCAAAAAAAAAAAAAATTATGTTTAAGAGAACCCTCGAATAGGGTGAGAAGTGATATATTAAGGGCATCATCACCTCACTCAATGAGTGAGGCCAACTTTCCATGCCACTAGACATGGTATGTTACTCAAGTGTAGGGAAGTGACATTTATGGTAGTTATAGCTCCTCAATAGATTGTATATGGATTTCATTAATTGCACGAGCCTTGGGTTTTATGGTGACGAACTTGACAGATTTACCATCAAGATGATCCTTAGATCAATCTTGCACCTCTCCGAAAGAGGAATCCAACAAAAATATGACCATCATCATATGAGTAGAACAACATGGAGTTTGGACCTAGTTGCCGAAAATTAGCACTCCCTCTCAAATAGGGAGAACTCCATCTATCCACAAGTGCCATCCATCAATACCATCATGTACTTTTACCAAACACCATGCGTCATCCTGTTGTAACTTGTTGTGTTATCTCTCATTCTCAGATAGGGGTAAAAATGTGAAGATGGGTAACACTTTTGTGAGAATCGGGGGCAGAAAACTTTTTTCCTCAATAGTTCGGACGAACATTCGTCAAAGTTCGGCCGAAATATTTAGGAGTTTGGCCGAACTTTCGAAATTAGTTCGGTCGAACTCTTTCTGCCGTTTACATTGACGACATACTAACAACAATGGAAAACAGATTTTGGGTCGGGGATTGGAAAACCGACAAACAAAGTTTGGCCAAACTAATAGTTCGGTCGAACTATTATTTTATAAATCTATCGCCCACAAACTGATACCGTTTTCTTGTTCACATCTATTTTCGTCCCGTTCGTGTTTGTTGTCTTGTTCACATCTGTTTTCGGTTTGTTGGCTTGTTCACATGTGTTTTTGGCCCGCGCGCATTTGTTGTCTTGTTCACATTTGTTTTTGGTCTGTTGTCTTATATGTTTTCGGCCCGCACGCGTTTGTTTTCTTCATCTTCAGGGATTTTTAGCTCGGCCCGCGCACATTTTCTGTCTTCATCTTCAGCGTCTCTTCACCGTCTTCTAGGTACACACATTTTTACCCTCTCCACTGGAGTTTTCATATCTCCACTGGATAAAATTTCTTTTCTTTCTACCTAGATCTGTACCTTTTCTCGCAAGTTTCTATGAAGAAATTGTATTAGAATCTAAAAGAATATCTTTCTCGTTTGAGTTTACATGTCCATTATTGGTTCTGCTACTGGAATACGAAATTTTCTGTGAATAAATTGTATCAGAATCTAAAATAATTTCTTTCTCGTTTGAGTTTACATGTCCATTATTGGTTCTGCTACTGGAATACGATTTACATGTTCATCATTGGCTATCATTCTCGGTAATATTTGTATGGCTACTAAATTTTTCCTATACTCCAGTAACTTATCTATGATGATTTAATTTAACTGATTACCTGTACGGATTGAAATTCTAAGTTTAAATGCTTGAATTATTTTCTTCGAAGTTATTATTCAAAATTATAGATATATTCCCATTCCCATAACTAGATTGGCACAATCCCTTTGTAGTAAGACTCACAACTATAGATAACTACTAAGAAAGTCATAATATCCTGTAAATAAAATTAAAAAAATAATACTGGGTTCGTAAGCAAAGTAGTTCATAGAATTTTTCTTGTAAATAAATTCAGAAAGAATACTGGATTAATAAGCAAATCCATTCATAAAATTTTCCTGTAGAAATACCCAATACAGTACAGGATTTCTAGAAAAAATAATATTAAGATGTTCTGTTATATAGTACAGGATTTCTAGACAATATCATATTAATATGTTTTGTTAGACACTTATCTGTTATTTGAATCACTGTATTATGTTAGACACTTATCTGTTATTTGAATCACTGTATTATGTTAGACACTTATCTGTTATGTTCTGGCTTGTTGCTTTCATAGCTCTATCTCTATCTAAGCTACTGAACCTCGTCCACTTGGGATATATTGAATTAAGAATCTTGCTTCCAGTATGATAGCTTGGATCCCTTCCTTGCTTCTGTATTGAAGTGCATACTTGCCTACAGGAGTACTCTAATCCAATCTACCTTGCTCTCTAGACAAAATCATATTAATATGTTCTGTTAGACACTTATCTGTTCTTTGAATCACTGTATTATGTTAGACACTTATTTCTTCTTTGAATCATTGTATTATGTCCTTGTCATGAAGATCTCACCACCCAATCTCTTCCCCTCCAGATAGTGGCAATGAACAATGGATTGAATAACTCTTACATCAAGACTATAAGTTGAGTTATGATTTTTTTTCCTTCCATGATTGTTCCCAAGGATTTCCACTAGTTTATTCCACCGAGATCAAGAAGCCATGACTTTCTGGCAACGTCATGCCTTTGTTGATCAACCTTCCATATCCTCAATCCATTCCCTCTCCTTATCAGCCTTCCATCTTCTCAATCGATTCCCTCTCTTCAATTCTCCAGCCCTCTCCTATCCACTGCCTTGCTCGGATCCACTTCCACAGAAAAAAAAAGGAATGCATAACTACCAATAATTGTCTAAGGAGGTTTTTTTTTTTAATTGTCTTCCTTTCTAGAAATAAATAACATTATATATTCACTTCAAAATTACTTTGGGATATTTTAGCCACAAGTCTTTTAATTTTCCGAGTTGGAACAAAACATTGTAAAATTCTTTTAAGTTTATGAGTCGGAACAAAACATCGTAAAAAATAAAACAGTAAATAGTAACATTAAAACAACTTAATAAATAAACTTAGGGATATTACATCTCCCCTCCCTTATATGGAACACTCCCTTTCGTATTTGTCTTAATGTCTCTCTCTTTCTAGTATATAGGTACTCTACACTTCCTTCAATATAATAGGCCTCGACACTCAGATAGTTATCTATCAACAATAAATTGTATTATTCGTTGTCTTTGTTAAAAGCTATTGTCCATGTAACATTTAACCCATAATTTACTGGGTTCCTCCATCTTTTCAACTATTGTAATTATATTTTTTTACTTTACATAATTAGTATCAATAATGATTGGTATATGTTTTATTTTTTTTAAATCCATTAGCAATTTTCTATATAATGCTTCACTTAAAAACTATCGTAGTTTTTCTATTGGTATATGTATGTTCTCTATTCACTCAACATTTACATGGCTATGTGGTCCTTTAAATTAATTGGTTGAAGTTCTCAATATTTTTTATTTGTTCGAGAGATTGAGGATGGACCTATACGTAGAAAAGATAGTGGTTGTCATGATCTCCAAAGGGTAACACTTTGCTATATGTACTTTTTGTAAAAAAGATAATATTTCTTCAAATAATATGAGTACATTAATGTGAATAGTCTTATTATAAGAATTTATCATTTTGAAGGAATTGGCTTGATTTTGATTCTTTCTAAAGGAATTTCACACTTTTGTTGCTTTCTTACTCCATCTCTACTTGTGGGGTTGATTTGATTTTTCTTTAACTAATCCTCACTTAATTTCCTTCTATTTATGTGGTTGGTTTGATTAATTTTTCACTTATCATTAGCTTTGTTTGTCACTCTATTTGAGTTATTGTTTCTTCCTTTAAACACACTGACCTAACCCTTAGGTTATTCCATATTTGATGTGTTTACACTTGATTCTCCCTTAACAACTTCATGATAATGGATGCTACTTTAATAAAATAGGATCTATAACATTTGATTATATTATAAAATATTTCATAACTCCTTCCAAACCTCATTTTGAAGGAATTGGCTTGATTTTGATGCTTTCTAGAGGAAGTTCACACTTTTGTTGCTTTCTTACTCCATCTCTACTTGTGGGGTTGATTTGATTTTTCTTTAACTAATCCTCACTTTATTTCCTTCTATTTATGTGGTTGGTTTGATTAATTTTTCGCTTATCATTAGCTTTGTTTATCACTCTATTTGAGTGATTGTTTCTTCCTTTAAACAAACTGACCTAACTCTTAGGTTATTCCATATTTGATGTGTTTACACTTGATTCTCCCTTAACAACTTCATGATAATGGATGCCCACTTTAATAAAATAAGATCTATAACGTTTGATTATATTATACAATATTTCAAAACTCCTTACAAACTTCATTTTGAAGGAATTGGCTTGATTTTGATGCTTTCTAGAGGAAGTTCACACTTTTGTTGCTTTCTTACTCCATCTCTACTTGTGGGGTTGATTTGATTTTTCTTTAAAAATAATCCTCACTTTATTTCCTTCTATTTAGTGGTTGGTTTGGTTAATTTTTCACTTATCATTAGCTTTGTTTGTCACTCTATTTGAGTGATTGTTTCTTCCTTTAAACACACTGACCTAACTCTTAGGTTATTCCATATTTGATGTGTTTACAATTAATTCTCCCTTAACAACTTCATGATAATGGATGCCTAATTTAATAAAACATGATCTATAATGTTTGATTATATTATACAATATTTTAGAACTCCTTCCAAACTTCAGTTGATCAATTTCGTTTTCAAGATTATATCTTAGGGAAACAATCTCAATTTGAGTTTCTCACAATGTCCTTCCTTTTCTTCCAGCTTACTTTTTACTACTTCTTTCATTTTCCTTGATTATTCTAATTGAGTTTTAAGAATGAAAACCATTTTCTCTATTTCATTAAAATGAAAAATATCCAATGTAAAACACATAGTATTTAGAAACAAAAAGTAATTTGATACAAAACATAGGTTTTAACCAAGTATATAGTTAATTGTTTTGAAAATAGATATATTCAATGTAAAACACATGCACATGAACATATATTTGTGATATTTTCCCTTCTTTCCAACTTAGTCCATCCTTCTAGAAATATTCCTTTTAATGAAGCAAATATATCAATAGTGATCCACTGATATTTGTTTGAACCAACAACTATATATCTCAAAACTATGCTCATTGAATTTATGCATCTATATATTTAAACTACGTGAAACTATTTTATTACACCATATGAATCATTTCGATATATCTCCCATTTTAATGGGGTGTATCACATTTCGAAAAAAACACATTAGCCATAAAAGTTTCCCATTGAAACCAAAAGTAATTTGATACAAAACATAGGTTTTAACCTTATATAGTTAATCGTTTCAAATAGATTTTAAATAAAATGAAAAATATTCAATATAAAACACATGCACATTAACATATAATTGTGATATTTTCCCTTATATAGGTAATTGTTTCAAATAGATTCTTAATTTAAAATGAAAAATATTCAATGTAAAACACATGCATTCTTATACACCCTTATGTCTACGTAAAGTAGTGAGTGATTCCACGGGTCCTCTACACCCTTCATAGGGTATAATTGGGACAGGTAGTGTTAACTTCTACAAGTTCTATAGGTAGAGTCTGTAAAGGGCTAGGTAGCATCTAGATCTCATCTTTTCTCAAAGGTGACATATCCAATAAATTCCCCTACAGTCAATCTCTGTAAAAGATCTAAATAGAAGTTTGAACTCATAGAATTTTGAACTTCCATAGGATTTTATAAATGGGACAGGTAGTGTTAACTTCTACAAGTTCTATAGGATGAGTCTGTAAAGGGCTAGGTAGCCTCTGGATATCATCTTTTCTCAAAGATGACATATCCATTAAATGCCCCTATAGTAAATCTCTGTAAAATATCTAAATAGAAGTTTGAACTCATAGAATTTTAAACTTCCATAGGATTTTAGTCTGTTTGTTGAGTGTTAACTTCTACAAGTTCTAAGATAAATCATGCACATGTTATTTATCTCATGATCATGTGTCTTTTTTTCAGGGATAAGAATTTACCCTTAAATATGGTTGAAAAATGGAAATTATGCATAGAAGTTTCTTTCTATCCCAATCTAGGGAAAGAAATGATTACATATGTGCTTTCCAATATTGCGACTAGCAAAGTTGTCCAAAGGAAAATGAATATACCGGGAAGAACAACAAACAACGAGGCATATTAGATTGGATTGATAGAAGGCTTGGGAACAACTATGGGGTATGGATCAAATGGAATTGTAGTTTTCACCAATTCTGAACTTGTGTGCAACCAGATGAATGGCGTGTGCCAAGTTAAGAAGGAGAGGCTAAAAGAACTGCGTGGAATAGAAAACAATATTGTTAGCCAAATTCAATTTTTTAGTATAAGACATTATACAAATGTGAATAAGATGTTTGTTGATCTATTGTGTGGGGTAATGAAAACTCAGGATTCATCTATCAAATATGAATTAATATATGAATTAGAATTATACAGGGCAATGCCAATGCAAGATTCATCTCTCAAAGATGAATTAGTTTTGAGACACTCTTCTTCAAAAATTCAAGATTCATCTCTCAAATATGAATTAGTTTTGAGACGCTCTTCTTCAAAAATTCAAGATTCATCTCTCAAAGATGAATTAGTGTTGAGACACTCTCCTTCAAAATTTATTGATCGACATTGTAACATATCTTGGATATGTGTGTGTTGTGTACTTATAAATGCGTCTTTTTTAATGACCATGTGCTTTTTTCAATTATATACCAAGTGTGCTGCCACCACACCATGTAAAGCGAAACCTGGTGAACTTCACATTTGCAACAAGTGGTGAACTTCACATTTTTATGAAATTAAAATGCAGGGACTTCAACAAATTTTGTTTAAATGGAGTTTCACTTCTTTTTTAATGACAATGTGTTTTTTTCAATTTTATACCAAGTGTGCTCCCACCATGTAAAGCGCAATTTGGTGAACTTATCATTTTTATAAATTTTTTTTGCTTAAATTGAGTTTCACACATCAATTAATGCTTTGAAAGTTGTGTTTTGCATAATTTGTGTACATTAAATTACATTAATTTTCTGAAATTTATTTTGAATTTATTTTAAATCAGTCATTTAAAAAAATAATTGTAAGTGTCCACTGTAGATATATATATCATGGAGGATGAACGATGAAGAATATCAACAGAATCCCATATCTCCACGAGAGGGGGGGATCAGGGATCGAGGGATGTTCATGGTATTTAAATATAATCTTAAATCTCCATACATGTGTGTACATATGGAATTTATTTTTTATCAACTTTGTGAGTTAAATTAGTTGTTAATAAGTTTCATTTTTTATTTTTTAGGAGATAATAAGAGGAGAAGGGTCTCTACTCCATCCATGGAGCATGCCCATGGTTCACCTAGTCGCGGTATGGTTTGAACGCAATTTAATCAATGAATATGTACGTGTGTATTTATATGTATGAATGTATTTTTCAATTGATTATAAATTCATATTTGTTTATGAAGCTTCTCTCTCGTCTCGAAAGGTTGGTGGTGGTTCAGATCCCCTTAGAGGGCCATCAATAAGTGCTAACAAGTTGCGTGAGGTGGTGATATTTATTCCCCTGGAGGCCAATCAACGGCTGGTGGTGCTGGTTCTCAGCAGGGTCGTTTTGGTTCTCCACAATTTCAGGGTGGGGAAGATGCTAACCAACCACGTCGAGGTTGCCATCAATTTCAATATTTTTTTCATTCAATTTGTACAAATTTGTTTACATGTGTTTTTTATAATATACAAAATTTTATATATTGATGCATAAACTGAAAATGCTCCAAATGTTGGTAAAAACAAATGCAGGGCAGAACGCTACATTCAAGAAGAAGTTTGCCCACCCACCACGACTTATCCGACAGACATTTCTGATATACCTTAGGAAAGAAACATGGCATAATGCACCTTAGAAATGTGTCAACAACTTCATGCAAAATTGAAGAGAGATCTCATGGCTTTGACTCTACTTGCTGAGAGTCGCCAAAGCTTGAAAATAGTTACACATACTTTAGGCGAACTAGTAGCTGTGTACCGAAATCTTGGGCCAACAACTAATACATTTGTAAAAGTCGTGAGAAAAAGAAGGGAAACAGTAATGGGTCCCGATAAATGGGAGAATGTAATACAAATAGTTACAAAAGAAATGACAAAGTCAATGTTTAATTTCAAAGAAAGGCCGAAAAGAAAGATGTTGAAGGTGCAATATATCAAATACCCCAATATAGCTCACTATTTGTATGATATACACCTTGCGGCCTATGGAAGACTCCCATGGAATGACGAGGTTCCTCTTTATTTTGCAAAATTGTTTTATACAGAATTCTTTTTGGAAAAGAAACCCAATTACAATGACCTTCCGTCTGAATTTTTTGGTCCTGAGCAAGGTCGATTGTGTGACTGTAGGGGCGTTAGGCATGATGTTGAGTTGCCTCGCCCTGAGCCACCATTGATTAGTCGACCTTTTCAGGTCTAAAATTTGCGGTCAGAGATGGATGCCAGTTCTCAAATTAGTCGAGAAGTAAGGGATGCCATCATCGACAATGTTTACAGTGGACTGGGTGGAGTCGATGTTTGTATGAATTGACAAAGAGCATGTGAGAATGCATGCGCCAATTTTGTGTATTATACAGATGAAGATATTGTTGAAGATTGCAACAAGAAACAGTAAAGGAGGCATCCTGAAACATCATCCTTGATCTTAGTTGGAAAATAATCACCTAAACTTGGTGGGGCCCACACAGGCTATTTTTAGGTGTATGTCTATTTTTAGACATGGTGAACATATTCTATATGTAGCAAGAGACTATTTGTAGATGGTTGGTCAAATGTGAAAAATAGATGAAATTCTATTTTTAGAATATTGGGCGAAGTCTATTTATAGAGCGCTAATCTAAAAATAGATGCATGTCGATTATTATTAGCTGTTAATAATAATAAGACTTTAAACAACAACTTATTCTCTTGGAGCACTTTATTTCAGTGAACATATTTGAAAAATCAGTGGGCTAAAGGAATTACGCAATTCCTAAGGTTTTACTGGAGTTCATTCATGGAGGACTCAGTTAGAACTCAAGTGGCAGAGTTATGACAAAGTTGGAAGAGTAGTTTATGGAGTGGTATTCAGTTTAACTCAGTTAGACTCAGTTGAGATAGTTGTATCTAGTCTAACTGAATGATACACTATTGACAGTGGAGTGAATTAAATCACAAATAATAACTCATTAATCAACTGAACAATACAACAGTTAACTACAGTGCATGGCAGTTTCAGTGGAGACCCAGTGGAGAGATAGGTGAAAGGGCAAGATGGACTATCTTTTGTGACTACTAGTGATGCATGAATTGCATCTATATATACATTAGAGTTGCCAATGATAACAACACAGTCAAGGAGAGTGGGATTGCATCGAATTGGTCTTTGTAATCATCTTGGATTGCGCAGTGGAGGCAGGCTATCAGGACGACAGAAATCAGTGCATGGATTTGCAGATTTCATCCTGATTAGTGTGTGACGATTGTATTGTACTGAGAGCTTGATGTACTAATATTTGTATGATATTGTTACATGATCTCCATGATACATAATATATTATAGTTGGGGTTTTTAGCTTCAGGCTTTCCCGTTAAACAACTGTGTTATGTGTGTTTTTATTGCTTCATGTGTTTTGCAATTGTTGATTAAATTTCCGCAAGAATTATAGTGGAAGGATTATGTATTTAGCAAGAAGATAAATATTTTTAGATCAAGAGAGTCCAGATATACACATGCATCTTGTATATAATTTCTACATGGTATCGGAGTTGTGTTATAGATTTTCTACATGGAATGAGAGCAAGAATTTTTGGGCACGCGAGTTTGCAGAGAATATTTGAAATTTTTGGTGAAATATTTTCAGAAACAAATAGCATATTTGGATTCCTTGAGAAAAAATACCCAAATTGAAAAAAAAAATCGGTCGAATCAGAGCTCAGATGAGGGAGATATCGTCGATTTACAATCAGCTCTTTTGTTAGGAAATTTTGCGACAGAGGGACAATTGCAATGTGCACGAGCCAAGAATCTACATGCACTGAGGTACAATATGCATGCAAGGCTTTGAGGAGCAAAGCAGAGGTTAGTGACTTAGTGGTTGAGAGGAATCCTCTCAACATGTAGCGTGAGAAGTAGTCTCAGAAGGTTGTGGAGTAGCCACAACTGGAGATGCAGAAGAATCTTTATAGATTTGATGTAGATGGGATTTCAATGGAGCTTCCTATTGTTGGAAAGTGAAATAAAGACATGCAATTGAAGCTTGAGAGGGAGCAGGATTTGCATGTAGGTAAGAGTGAACCTCAGGATGTGGAGCATCCACAAGATGAGGATCATGGAGTGGGAGCAACCACTCATGTAAAGAAATTTCGTGCCAGATGGGCAGAGGGAGTGCATGTAGCTATACCACCAGGTGAGAGGTGGGACGACCTGCATGAGTAATCCCAAGAGGAGATTTCTGGGCAGGATTCATTGATATGGTGTGGATCTCATGAATTGAACCTCGCTACGAGGTGCCCATAGAGCAGCAGTAGCATGATCAGTTGGATTGATGCAGGCAAATCAAAGTGACAGTGTTGGATACTGGAGTGCGGTTCAGAGTTGACAACAAGTGTAGAGTGCATGGGTGCAGAGTTTAATAGCGCAGTGGTTCCTGAAGACATGTGCAGTTGGTACCATAATAAGTAGAAGAATTTGATGATAGATGCATCAGACTGATTGAGTTGTTTGGAGCCTTTTAGTTTCAGAAGTTTTGTAGCAAGAGTTTTAGAGCAGATGCATGGAGTTGCAGGGCGCTTGCAAAGGTTGCAGGGCAAATGCATGGAGTTGCATGTCGCATGCAAAGACAATCCTTTCTTTTTGAGAGGGAGTGTTGAATATTTCAACAAGAAACAATAAAGGAGGCATCCTAAAACATCATCCTTGATCATAGTTGGAAAATAATCACTTAAACTAGGTGGGGCCCCCACAGGCTATTTTTAGGTGTATGTTTATTTTTAGACATGGTGAGCATATTCTATATGTAGCAGGAGGCTATTTGTAGATGGTTGGTCAAATGTGAAAAATAGATGAAATTCTATTTTTAGAATATTGGGCGAAGTCTATTTATAGAGCGCTGATCTAAAAATAGATGCATGACGATTATTATTAGCTCTTAATAATAATCAGACTCTAAACAACAACTCATTTTCTTGGAGCACTTTATTTTAGTGAACAGATTTGGAAAATCAGTGGGTTGAAGGAATTACGCAATTCCTAAGGGTTTACTGGAGTTCATGCATGGAGGACTCAGTTAGAACTCAAGTGGCAGAGTTATGACAGAGTTGGAAGAGTAGTTTATGGAGTTGTATTCAGTTTAACTCAGTTAGACTCAGTTGAGCTAGTTGTATCTAGTCTAACTGAATGATACACTAGTGAGAGTGGAGTGAATTAATTAGTTAATTAATTCACAAATAATAACTCATTAATCAACTGAACAATACAAAAGTTAACTACAGTGCATGGAAATTTCAGTGGAGACCTAGTGGAGAGATAGGTGAAAGGGAAAGATGGACTATCCATTGTGACTACTATTGATGCATGAATTGCATCTATATATACATTGGAGTTTCCAATGATAGAAACGTAGTCAAGGAGAGTGGGATTGCATCGAATTGGTCTTTGTAATCATCTTGGATTGCGCAGTGGAGACATGCTATCAGGAGGGCAGAAATCAGTGCATGGATTTGCAGATTTCATCCTGATTAGTGTGTGACGATTGTATTGTACTGAAAGCTTGATGTACTAAGCTTTGTATGAGATTGTTACGTGATCTCCATGATACATAATATATGATAGTTGGGGTTTTTAGCTTCAGGATTTCCCGTTAAACAACTGTGTTATGTGTGTTTTTATTGCTTCATGTGTTTTGTAATTGTTGATTAAATTTCCACAAGAATTATAGTGGAAGGATTTTGTATTTAGCAAGAAGAGAAATATTTTTAGATCAGGAGAGTCTGGATATATACATGCATATTGTATATAATTTCTATAGAGATTGACAACATGAGTGTTGAAGATCTCAAAATATATGCAAATAATTGTCGCAATGGTTGGCAAGACCTAATTATTCATGAGGAAGAGGGCACGGGAACGGTATGTGTTAATGGTTAGGGTTAAATTATTTTAACACATACATGTACAATTTGTAATAAATACACATGTATATGTATACATTTATTTGTATGTACAATAATCTAACAACAATGTATCATTATATGTTAAAACACCATTTGCAATTGTTACGCATGATGAATGACGAAAATGTTAATATCACGTTCAGAGCCTCTGGTTCAAACAATCAAGATTGGTCTCACCATCAAGATACATTGACAAATGTTAGTGTTTTTTAATTGATATTTTTAAAATAAATAATTGTGCACACATGTACATGTACATATATAATAATAAAATGTTTTAACAGATTTCGATATCGTCTGATGTTTTTGCAATGGCGGTACCTTTTTTTTCCTTGGGAGATGTACCTTCTACTTCTTTAGGAGATGTGCCAGATCCACAACAAGTATGGACAATTTTTCACTTTTAAAATTTATGTTTTTAAGAGATATATATTCCACCTCAAAAAGTTCCATTAAAAAATGAGATATATCTATATCTTGAGTTATTTTAAATTTTTTGAATTTTAGGTTTTTGGAGATTTTCTTTTGGAGCCTCTCTTAGGAGATGTCCCAAATTCACCTGCAGAAGTATTCAATTTTTCACTTTTAAATATATATGTTTTTTTTTTAAGTTATAATTTATAAATTGAAGTTTAAAATTTTTATTATAAATTGAGATCTTGATCTTGAGTTATTTTATACTTTTAAAATTTTGAATTTTAGGTTTCTATAGAAGATTTCTTTAATCCACAGACTCTAGCGACGGAGATAGGAACATCCACACCATTTCAAACATTTGAACAAGTTGTCTAACTTTTTTTTTTAATATTATTGAAAATAAGTTTATATATACATGCATTTTCATCTGAATTTTTTTAATATATATATATATATATATATATATATATATATATATAACTGTACATGTATATTGTACAGTTTACTGTTGGAGATGTTCCCATAGGGGAAGTTGTAGCAGGCGAGCAACAAATGGAGAGGGAACCTCATGAGGTATTGCATGATTTTATATATATATATATATATATATTTATTTTTTATTTTTTTTACATGAAGTTCTATATATTCTCACTCATTTTTAAAACATCAAATTTTAATGTTTGTACGTGCATTGTGTATAGGTTCCCCATGCTTCGCAAGATAACGCGCGGATTGAGACTCTGCTAGGAAAAACATTACATCCATCTGTATTTGATGGACATGATTTGTATATTTGATTGAGATTTCTAGTCTTAAATTTACTTTTTTATATATTATCTAGATGCACAATCATATATATATACTTGATACTTGTGATATCTACAATTTTTGGATATATTTTATTGTGTTAATATAATTTGTTTTGTTTTTAAAAGTTAAGTTTTGGATGGTTGAAGTACTTTTGGCATGTGAATGTGAAGTAATGTTGTTATATAATTTGTTTGGTTTTTAAAACTTAAGTTTTGGATAGTTGAACTACTAGTAATGTTGTGATCTATAAATTAATGTTTTGCTTTTGAATTATATTTGGCATGTGAAGTAATTTTGTGATCTATAATTTTTTGTTAAATTAAAGGTTAAGTTTTGGATGGTTGATCTACATTTGGCATGTGATATAATGTTAAATGTTTTTGTTGGATAGTTGAACTACAATTGGCATGACATGTGAAGTAATGTTTTGATATAATCAAAAAGTTTTTAAAACTCAAGTTTTGGATGGTTGAAGTACAGTTGGCATCTTAAGATTGCTTTTGATCTCTACATACTCTTTTTTGAGTGAAAAAAATTCCAATGGGAATAACATAGCTTTTCAATGCAACTAACCATATCAATTGAGCTCTAATTGAAAATAGAGTAAAGAAAAGTTAACATGCCAACAAAACATGTCAGCAAAATAACATTCGTGGTTGTCATTTTTATTGGAATAGCTAAATCATATTTTAAGGATTCTCCATCCAAAAACAATTTCAATGAAGAGAATCCTTAATATGATTTAGTTATTCCAATAAAAATAACAACCAAGGATGTTATTTTGTTGGCTTTTTGGTTTTTTTTACTTTTTTTTCAAATAGAGCTCAATTGATATGGTTAGTTGGATTGAAAAGCTATGTTCTTTTCATTGGAAATTTTTTCACTCAAACAAGAGTATGTAGAGATAAAAAACAATCTTAAGATTACTTTCAAGTACAATCAAGTGTTCCAAACATTTTCCCACATGATGATACCTTCATTGACCTCTAAAAAGTAGTTGATGGGCTATATGTTCTGCCTCTTTCCCATATAAATCCCTTTAATTTTGATTGGAAATATAAGAATTAGATATATGTTTGTTGAATTGGGGTCAATGTCATTAATGCACTCAACTAGGTAGCCTTGTTGATTTATAAATTGGTAAATTGATGACATTCAATTAATTTCATTCTAGAACATATATATTCAGTACGTGAAACATTTTTAATTAATGCACATGGGAAAACTACTTGAAAAATTAATTGCATTCTAGAAAACACACACACACACACACACACACACACACACACACATATCCAATACGTGCACAACATTTTTCAACAATGTACATAGAACATATCTGACCATTGGACATACAAATTTTGTACTAGATTTTCAATCAGGAATAGAGATGTGGGTCAAATCCCACCAAAATTCGGAGAAGTGCTCCGAGTCTCTTGTATGACAGGAATCTTCGCACAAAATTATACTGTGGATGATTATTTACATTGTGGATACTTTTTACCAAAAAATCCCACAAGAAAAACTCGGCGTGCATTGAGTTCGTGTATATATCTAGTACATGCAACATTTTTCATCAATGCACATAGAAAACTACTTTCAGTTAATTTCATTCTAGAACATATATACTGAGTACGTGAAACATTTTTCATCAATGCACATAGTAAAACTACTTGAATAGTTAATTGCATTCTAGAACACACACACACACACACACACACACACATATCCAATACATGCAACATTTTTCATCAATGCATGTATAGAAAAGCTACTTTCAGTTGATACTAGAGTGTGCATGTACCAAAATTTTTTTTACATGTGCAAATAGTTGTACAGATAACATAACAAGGTAGCTCAATTTTTAATTGAGTACTGGAAGTTCTAGAACATATAATCCAAAGAGAATAAATTGTTGGATAGTTCAATCAAAAAAATTCCAATGGAATGCCATCTTCAATAATCCGTTCATGATCGGATTTTGACATTTTCCATTTCTTAATTTTCGTTTTTTTCTTTGATTGAACCTCTATCAACTTTATGCGTGTTGCACACACCAAGTGACTATATTGACAACTTATGAAATCAGGTTCATAGTCTTCAAAGTAAACAAAATCCCCACTTTGATTAGTTTGTCTGAAAAAATAACCTTTCAGTATAATAGATCCTCTTTCATATGGAAACTCGTGATCATTATAGTTTTCTAATAATTTCATTTTTTGTTCAGTGCAACGCATCAAATAATACTTCACATTTTCATCATTGTCAGTAGGTGAAATTACAGCAAAAACATCTCCTGCACAATAAAACAAACTTAACAAACTTATGTATTTAAATTTATTTCTAGATCTTTATCATTTGAAATAAATTCAAATGTTACCTTCTCTAACAAGATCAGAGACTCGATCACCATCGGATGATATTGTAGTCTCCTTTGATTGCATTTGTTCAAACATTGCAACAAACATTTTTCCCTTTTTATTTAGCTTTGTATGTTTCCAATATTTTACATACATTTTGTTTTCACAAACATCATTGGATTCTGTGTTGTCTATGCAAACATGACAAAAACAAGAATATTTTCTTTTATCCAATGAAAACACATTTCTGGACAACTTTGTTTTAATTGAATGCAATTTTCGAGTCCCTTTTATTGTTTCAACGTCATTTCCAATTGATCTATCTACTTCTTCGATCCCAATATGCCAAAAAAACCTTTATATGGAAAATTCAAAGAAGAATGTAAATATGATATCAAAATACAATCAAAGATAATCAATCAGAGATAATCAAATTGTGATAAATGTACACTATTTAAAATTAGATATCCAATAAAAATTAAAATGAATGTACCTTTGCACTTCCCTTGATCGGTTAGTCTCATGGCTTAGAGCAACGATGCACCTTTGAACAACTTATTTATCATCCACAAGTTGGAATGCAGAGGGATTCATTTGATATCTTTGAAGTGCTCATTTTATGCATGCCCTTGCACCGTCATGTTCTTCTTTTCCATGACGAGTCTCGAAGAAATTATAACAATGTTTAATGCAGGTTTTCTTATGAAGACAACACAACCAAAAGAATGATCATGCAGATTTGAATTTACCTACGCATCCATTTGACCATATCCAATGTTCATTGAATATTATTCCCCGACTTTTCAAGGAATCATAAATCTTTCCAAAACAGTGTTGTACAAAATATGTATCATGTGTACGATCATCACTAATATAAAAGTGATATTCTTTAATAACATGTTGATTTTCACTCGTGTTTTCTATATGATCGACATTTTGTTCAACATGTCTATATAGAATATGGACGAGCATGGAGACTTGGTCAGAATGATAGTATTCACTCTAAATTTATTTTTGTGGAACAAATGTGTAGTTTTCTGCAAAATAAATTACTGACAAAATGGTCCTTGGTGGAAAAAATTCACAGGATTTTTTGAATTGCAAGTCTTGCCATCAAGCTCTATGGGAGTTGTTGGTGTATTTATAAATTTTTGCCTCAAACTTTCTCAAAAAATCTATCACAAAAATTTCTTCTTCTCGTAATTCAATTCTTTTAGCACTATTTGCACCTTGAATCGATGTATGGATATATTCATATCTCTTCCATTTCACTTTCATGTTGGACAATGATTGATCATTTATATCAATACGATATTTGTTTTGAAATTTAGTCAAATTTCCACAATCATCGCATTTTTTACCACCAACACATTTATTTTCGTAAAATAGATCATCACTTTGTCTTTCACATAGAATTTGAGATATGAAATCATGGATAGTGGAAGGAGGAGGTGAATCCTTCCAAAATGTTCTACCAAAATTAAGGAATGTGTCATAATATAACTCAAATTCCACATGATAATGACAACAACAAGTGTCGGGTACGGTGATAGGTTTTACATACCATGGTTTTTGTTGAACAAAAGCACTTATTGACACATGAATTTCATGATTCTCTTCTTTGAACTTGTTGAAAAAATCTATCTGAGTGGTTTCCAAGAAATGTTTTTCATGTTGTTTGTATTGATTTCATGCTATTCTTCTTCGTATCACATCCCTTGCATTTGGCAAAACACGTGAATTTTTCTTTCAATATTCATATATTTTTTTTTAACATGTTCTCCAAGTCTATCTTTGTATGGTTGCCTACAAATAGCTCTCCAACAAGCGAGTTCATCATTAACATCTATTTGCAACTGAAATTTTTGATGTTTGTGCAAAGTTTTTCGTGAGGTTCCTAACGCTCGTGCCATAGATTTTACCAAGCGATTCTCTTTAGTACTTGATGAAACCATCGCCATATGTATTTCTCTACGTATAACTGAAACATTTTTATGTCTAGATCTTCTAATTGAATTTATAGCACTATTTATATTTTGTATCACATTTTTCTTCATTTTTTTATCTTTGGTTGATTTTCGAATACCCAATAAAGTCGTAGCTTCTTTTAATTTCCTTAATGATAGGAGACCTTTCAACATTTGGGCTTGAACTATCACATGTTCATTTATGAAGTACATATTAAAAATGCGGTTAACACGATATCGTATATAATGGTCAGTTTTTTTATCTCCATATGTGTGAGTGTCAACATTTTCCAACATCTCATCATCAACATTGATTTCATCTGTACATATTCGAATCTATAATACATAATAAGTTTACATATTCAATAAATAACTAAATTAATAAATATGTGTATAATTTTAATAATATGTGCATGTGTTCAACATATATATATATATATATATATATATATATATATATATATACCTTGTGATTCAATTTCTTCACTTGAATTTCTTTCAACATTTTCAACATCTCCAGGTTCAATATCTCTTTTAAAATTTTGTATCTCATCATCAATGTTTTGAGGAATATCTCTCTCTGTTTACATTGCAAAATATTTTTCAAATTAGTTCATCAAATAAAAATTAAGCTTCACATTTTACACTAGGAAAAATTTAAATATATCAAGATCATATTATTTACATTTACATACTTGCTTCAATTTCTAGTTGAGGTTGATTTTCCACTTCAATATTCGAGAGTGCTTTTATCTTTCTTTTGCGAGATTGTCTCGTCTCTTCTCTACGTTCCTCAGGGTTTCTTTTTCGATAATATTTTCTCGTACAATTCCTTCGATTTTCCATGATAATAGAGTATGAAGTTAAAAAAATTTCCTTTAAAAATTTAGACAAAAACACAATTAAAAAAAACATCACAAAAGATTTAATTTAAAAAAAAAACTCATTTTAAAAATTTTGCAAAAAAATACATGCTCCAATCCAAAACACTTACTTTAAAAAATCCGAGAAAAAAATGTCTTATAAAAATGAAACGAATCTCAAAATATTTACTTCCAAGTCCTACAAAAAAATTTCATTTAAAAAATTAGACAAAAACTCATTTTAAAAAATCGTTATAAAAGATTTACTTCAACACAAAAAATGTACTCTAAAAAAATGTCACTTCAAAAAATACCTCCAAAAAATGTCCATTGAAAATTAATTCCAACTTCTTAAAAAATGCCACTTTAAAAAATACTTCAAAAAATATTACTTTAAAAATACTTCCAAAAAATGTCCTTTCGAAATTAAGCGCAAATCCATACTTTAAAAAAAAATGAAGCCCAAATCCATACTTTCAAAAAAAATGAAGTCAAAAAACATCCAAAAAATGTATCACATACCTCCAAGAAAAGTCCTTAAACCCAAAACAATCTTTTGCAAAAATGTTCTTTGAATGTACCTCCAAGAAAAGTCCTTAAACCCAAAATAATTCTTTGCAAAATCAGACCAAGACCTTTATAAAATCAAACCAAATGACACTTTAAAAAATACTTCAAAAAATATCACTTTAAAAAATACTTCCAAAAAATGTCCTTTCGAAATTAAGCCCAAAACAATACTTTTCAAAAAAAAATGAAGCCCAAAAAAATCCAAAAAATGTATCACGCACCTCCAAGAAATGTCCTTTGAGTGTACTTCCAAGAAAAGTCCTTAAACCCAAAACAATCTTTTCCAAAAATGTTCTTTGAATGTACCTCCAAGAAAAGTCCTTAAACTAAACAGTTCAATTCTTTGCAAAATCAAACCAAGACCTTTGTAAAATCAGACCAAATGTGCGAAAATAATGAACGATTTCGCGGCAATTTATATTGTCGCGAAATGTTTTTTTGGAGGGGTTCTGTGGTATTTTCCGGCCGATGGAAAATTGGGTAAAAGTTCGGCCAAAATTTTGAAGAAAAGTTTGGCTGAATTTTTATGTCGTTAGACTTGACGGGCTGTCGGTGCAAAAAAAGAATTCGACTAACTATTTTTAAGAGTTTGGCCGAACTAATGCGTCAACAATTACGCAGGCCCAAGCTTTGAATATGTATCTGCAACTTTGGACTGATTAAACTCTATGAAACATTCTGAATTAACTGTCAGAACCAAGACAAGAATTTTCAGAATTGAATATACTTTTAGGAAATATAACTTTTATGAAATTTCATAAATATTTACTAATTTTAATAAATTTTGTAATAAAATGGGTACAAACAATTTCTGAAGGTCATTATGATTCAGTGAAATCATAATTCTGTATCTTCCAAAATACATTGTAAAAAAAATTGAAAAATTTATGGTGCATTACATTGGTCTGTCATCTCTAATGGGTAATTTTTAGATTTTTAGTTTATAACTTATATGTTAAGGAATTTCTTGTGTCGTGAAACATATTCAAAATATGCAATTTTTTCATATTGGACCAGTTCAAAAAATTCTAGTAATTATGATATGCATCCGTTGGCTTTGTAAATATGACGAAACCGAAGTAGACTCTGTCTATATTGTTGTAACACATTTTGTTTCTCAAAAACAAAAAGTTTCAAAGAATACAACATTGCGTATTAACATGACTTCTTATGAATCCTTTGATTACTAAAAAACACACACTCAAAGAAACGCTAAGTTGACATATCAAATGTGTATAAAAAAATTCCAAAAAATAAGTAATAGAAATCTAATAAAATTTCTGACAACTTTTATTTTTATCGCAAAATGAAATTCTAAACAGAAAAATTGTTTTAGCTTGCAGAAAGTTGAAAAACAGAAAAAAATGAAAGTTTTTCCTCAAAAAAGGGAAAAAAGTGTAACCCAACTTCACATTTTCACCCATATCGAACAAAAAAAGGTGAGTCACAAAGACATCACACTCAGCTGACCCGAAGTCAGCTTAGAGGTAAAAACCTATCTTGGACTCAAAAAGAGTATCATACTAAATCGAAGTTAGTTTACTAACCCGAAGTCAGTTTAGAGGTAAAAACCTCATCATACTTGATCCCAGATCAAGGTGTTGGACACGTGCCATCATAGAAATAGAGAGTACAACAATCTTTCATGCGTCCATCGATCTTGTTATTGGTCTCTATCCATATTTCCTAGCTCATTGGCCAAATGAGAGGTACTTCCCATGAATCCTAAACTCCATGGGTAGGATGCATGCGGGGAAGAGATCAAAGAGAGGCAAACCAACTCAATATCATAATGGTGGGGAAGAAGCACAACAAGGTTCAACAAGCCTAACCTTGTATGTGCTTATAGCTCCAAGAAGCTATCCTGAAGCCCCCTAGAGCTCCCAGAGCTCATAGTCCAACTCAATCAGGACCCTCATAATAGGGTCTTTCCACGATTCCAAGCTTCTCATGGAATGTTAGGAACTTGACCTTCCCCAGGGGCTTCATGAGAATATCTGTGACATGATCATCAGTTCTTATATGATCGAGCCTTACGGCGCCTCACTGTACCATATCCCAGATAAAGTGGTTTTTAATATCAATATGCTTAGATCGATCATGGAACACAGGATTCTTAGAAAGACGAATCCCACTTTGGTTGTCACAAAGGATAATGGTGGTATCTAACACATGCCCAAACATCTCACTGAAGAGCTTTCGCAACCAAACAACTTCACAAAAGGCCATACTCATTGCAATGTATTCAGACTCAGTGGTGCTTAAAGCCGTCGACTTCTACTTCCTGCTCATCTAAGATATCGAAGTAGAACCCAAGGTGAAGCAACATCCAGATGTGCTCTTGCGATCCACCACACTGCCAGCCCAGTCGGCATCAGTATATCCATGGAGTCTCAAACTCCCAGCAGTGTATCTCATCCCATGGTTGATTGTGCCCCGAAGATATTTCAATAGATTCTTGGCAACAATCCAGTGAATGTGATGAGGATCAACCATATGTTGACTGAAAGTGTTCACTGCAAAACAAATGTCCAGACGGGAGTTCACTAGGAACATCAGGACCCCCACGAGTTGTCGATACTCGGTAGGATTTGCTAGCACAGTCCCAGCAGCGTTTCCACTCAACTTCTTAAATCCATTGGTGTCGACACAGACTTACAGTCCACCATACCAAATCTCTCTAGCAGCTTCAGGACATATTTTCCTTGAGAAAGGAAAATCTCGCTTGGCCTCTGCCATACCTCCAAGCCTGGGAAGTAGTGCATTAGTCCTAGGTCTTTGATCTCAAACTCGAAAGCTAGCTGCCTCTTACACTGATGAATGAGAGGGTTGGTACCTGTCAGGAAGATATCGTCCACATAGAGAACAAGAATGAGAGGCCTTTCTCTATCAACTTTAAAATAAAGGTTCGGATCAACATTACTTCAAGTGAAGCCCAAATTCATCAAGTAGCTATCTATCCTCTCGTACCAAGCCCCGGGGCTTGCTTCAACCCATAGAGAGCTTTCTTCAACCTGCATCCATGGGTGTCTCTATCTTGGACTTCGAACCCCAGATGTTTCTCCACATACACCTTTTCCTTTATAGAACCATGCAGAGAAGCAGTCTTCACATCCATATGATGTAGACTCCATACTTGCATTGCATCAAGGGAAATAATAGATGTGATGGTGGTATAGTAGGCCACAGGTGAAAATATATCATCATAATTTGTGCCTTCTTTTTTAGAGAAGCCTCAGGAAACAAATCTTTCCTTGTACTTTTCAGCACTTTCCATCAGATCCATGCTTGATCTTATAGAGCTATTTTTAGGTGACAACATATTTGTTCTCTAGTCTCGGGACCACTTCCCAGACATCATTTCTCATAATGGACTCATATTATTCGTGCATAGCATCCTTCCAAACTTGATGATTTACGTCTTCTTCAAATTATTCAGCCTCATATTGTATTATCATACTCATGGCTGCTAGATACCATTGGTATATCTTCGGATTCTTGCTTTTACAGAATGCCCCCCTTGGGGAAATATGTCTCTTGGCATCTGCAAGAGTATCCTTGAGCCATGAGGATCTTCTCTTATTTGAAGGAGGTGGATCAATGGGATCCATAGGTCCTTCAACATCGGGCATCAGGTCATCCTTCAGCTCTTCCTTCTTCCCTTCTTCTTCATCTTCTTTGTCTTCCTTGGAGCTAGGAAGATTTCTCACTTTCTTGAGGGTAGCATCTTCATCGAAGGTGACATCATGACATATCTCCACTTCTCTTTGACCAAGCACATAGATTCTATATGCCTTCTAAGTTTCATTGTAGCCCACAAACATTCCCTTCTTTCCAGAAGCATACATCTTGCTTCTCTTTTATTTCAACACATGAAAGTAAACAAGACAACCAAAAACTCTAAAATGAGAAACATCATGTTTCTTACCAGAGAAGACTTCTTCGACAGTTTTAGAGTCCAGAGCAGAATGAAGACATTTATTTTGAACATACACAACAATATTCGCAACTTCTCCCCATAGAAACTTCGGAAGACCTTGGTCACATAGCATGATGTGGGAAACTTCCACAATGGTGTTGTTATTTATTTCAGCAACACCATTTTGCTCAAGAGTTTATGCAGTTGTGGTATACCTCTTAATGCCAAATTCTATACAAAATTCATTAAACTCATTTAACTCATACTCGGTCCCATTGCCAGTCCTTAAAACTTTTATTTTCTTCTCAGTTTGATTTTCCACCAAGGCCTTGAAGGTACGAAACCATTTGAATGCTTCGTCCTTCTTCTTCAAAAAATATATCTAGGTCTTGCAGGAGAAGTCATCTATAAAATTCATGTAACAGGAACATCCTCCCAAGGATGTCACAGGAAGCATACCAGATAAGTCAAAATGTATCCACTGTAAGATATCAGTTATTGTTGTGACACTTGAGGGGAATGGTCCCCTTGTATGCTTCCCTTCGGCACAACCCTAACATATACCTTCATGATCATCTCTAAATTCGAGCATCCCTGCCACCACCTTCCTTACTTCGGGAAGGGCTTTGTAATTAAGCTGTGCAAACCTCCAGTGCCATAACTCTGTTTGAAGAGTTGTATCACATGACATAGCCCCCAATGTGCTTCCTCCAACCTGGTAGAGTGTATCAACTTTAAAACCAATAGTAAGAGCTTCCTTGAAGTTCTTCTTCCAGATACTTACCTTTCCATCAACGAATGCCACCTTGACCTTGACCCCTTTGCAGAGATGGACACAAGGTTCTTCTTCAAATCAGGTGCGTACAACACATCTTGTAATCAGAGGAATTGACCTTGAGATAAATGGAGGGTCACAATCCATGTCCCTTTCACAGGATAGGTGGCATTATCTCCAAGGATAATTTTCATATTAGTATCCTTCTCAATCAAATTAGAGAGGGCTTATTTATAACCAGAGAGGTGCCTTGAAGCACCACTATCAATCAACTATACATCTAGGGTGTCGGGTGGAGATGCAGCAGAGAGGGAAGATATAAGAATAAATTCATTTCTCTTATTATCAAAAACATTAGACTCATCGTACCTGTAATTTCTTGACCTATTGAGAGGTTGCCCATGTCCACTACAATCAGAGGGAGCCTTCCTTTTTCCTTGGAACATGTTGTTCCTTCCATTCCTTCCCAAGTTGTTGTTGTCATCACCCCTAGGAGATTCCCTTCTATTAGGGCACTGTTTTGCATAGTGACTAAACTTGTTACAAGTGTAACATCTTCCCTTACTTCCTTTGGGCCCCACTCTACCATGGTTTTGATTTCTCGGGCCACCATTGTTCTTCTTCTTTGCATGAGCGGTGAAGGCAGTAGGGTCACTTCCATTTCCATTAGAGGCATACTCCATCATTCTTGTTTCCTCTTGAGTGCATCACGTCAATATTTCATCAAAATCGGGAATCACATTATTATTAAGAATAGTGGTATTGAATACATGCCAATCACGGGGGAGAACTCCAAGTGCAATAAGAACCATTTCTTGATCAAATATTTCTTCCCCAATAGCTAGGAAGTTATTCCTGATTTTAATGAGCCTCATAAAATAGGATTGAATAGATTCATCCTTATCCTTCTTGATATTGTTCAATTGATTCTTGAAGAAGAGGATTTGATTAGCATTGTTAGCCCTGAACATGCTGACCAACTTATCATACATCTCCTTATATGTCTTCAGCTCATAAATGTAAGCAACCAAGTGCTTATGAATAGAATCACGGATAATCATCTTTGCTTTGATTTCCCCTTTTCTATACTTCGTCTTCGTGGCAACAACTATATTTGATGGAGGCTCTTGAATCTTCCCCTGCACATAGTCCATGACATCTTGATCTTCTGGCACTAAATCCAAGGACATCTTCCATGCATGATAATCAGACTTATCAGTCAATTTATCATCAGCCTTGAAGCCCTTGTAGGTTGAGGAGGTCATTTGTCCTTGATAGAATTTTTTCCTTCAGAGATTGCTTCTAACACCAGCTTGGACTCTTGGACTTTGTCTTCACCTTAGCTCTCATACCATGTTAAATTTAGATAACCATGGTGTTCTATGCTTGATGCATTTTTACTTCAATCTTTCTTAGGCCCAATAAAAAATAGCAATCACATCTGAAAGTAAAATGTTGATAGAACACAATAGCAGATCAACAGAAGACAAGCCAACTATATATCGGATTTACAATTCCTTTTGTCTAGCAAAGATATGAGATATTGTTGTGTTACGACAATCAACAAGATGCTTCAGCCAACAAAGTCTTTCTCAATCAACCAATCCTTCATGTGCCACACCCACAGCCCTCAAAGACAACTCATCAAAAGTCAACGCTAGTTAACCCAAAGTCAACGTAGGCAGTAGCAGAAAAGTCAACGCAGCAGATTAGGGTTTTGGTCAAACAACCTGAAATTCCTCGATTTTTGTGCTGAGTAGTATGGCCTCCTAAAATTAGATTTTTGGCAGAATTTGGAGGTCAAACGACCAAGGGTTGACCACGGTCAACGTTGCAGCAAAAGGCCCTAAACAAATCTGCTAAAAACAACAGCTACGCTCAGAGGGAGCCTTCAAGGGTTATTGAACGAATCAAATGACAATGAGAGAATGTGTGATGAGTTAATGATGAAATGACCTCCAAGTATCTCCAACTAATATCCATCAATGAGGGTGTGTGACACATCTATTAGACCTACATTACAAATCTGGCCAACCTTGCACATGTGGAAAATAAATTCAAAATAAATGTTTAACTCATCCGATCAAGATGATCTTTAGATCAATCTTGCACCTCTCCAAAAGAGGAATCCAACAAAAATATGACCATCATCATATGAGCATAGTAACATGGAGTTCGGACCTATTTGCCCAAAATTAACATGTTCATGTTGTAGTCTAGGCGTATTTTTCCTACATCAAGTTTGTTTTAGCTCTTGTTGTTCTCCAACTATCATAAACACCATTAATGGTTGCAATTCTCAACGTTGTCGGTCTGTATCATCCCTTTTGTTTGATTTTGTGGCCCTTCTCGTTGAATTGATATCTGGCACATTTCCTCTAGTGTGCAAGAATGGTTAAGTAAAGGGAATGTAGTCAGCGTGGTAGTGAAGTTTAAGGGAGTCAAATCGGCTCCATCTCACTTGAGGGCGATGACCTGTGCTAGATTATATATGGAATAGGCTCTAGGAGAGGTCTAAGATGAGCTTCAAAACTTTGAGGAGAATATTATTGTGGATAGGAACTACCTATCGAACTCTAAGGTGCTCGTAGATATAAAAAGATTAAGTAATTAGTATGAGACATACATGTGGTAGGAAAAATCAATAGTTGCTTACCATAAACTTATATTGGAAAATAAAAATATTATTAAAATATATTAACATGAACCAAAATGATACTAATGAAGAAACATTATTAACATTGGACAAGATAGTATTCCAAAAATTAAAAAAATAGAGAAACCTATCTCGAAGTTCCATTCCCACTTTCCCCCTTAAAAATCATTATTATACTTAATTAACAACATCAATACCTTACCTCTTAGAGTTGCTAATATATCCAAAAATGTGCTAATCAACCTTGATGCTAGCAATTGAAACATGATCTCCTAACCGTACACCTTAATTCATAAGCATGAAACATTTTTCATGGCTTAAAGGTCGTGTGATATTTTTACAGTACTTTTTCTATAGTGCTATTAAACATTGTGATATCACCCTAAATGCGTAGGGGATACCATCGATTCCAACCAGGAAAACCGAAAAACACCTTATTAGACCACAGCAATAAAAATACATAAAAAAATTCATCATATAATGAAAAAATAATTTAATTATTTAAAGGAGATTCGGTTTGTTTTAGGTTTTTTTTCTCACGTTTTGACGCACTTGCAACTTTGGTGGATGGTTCTGGCCTACCTTGATCTCAGCTTTTGAATAAGTCGTTGCACATGACGATGTACATTATGAATATTGGGACGCCTCCCTTGCGTACATCTGTTTTCTTTGATTATTAATTCATTGATGTGGATATTCTCAGCTCTTAAAAACAGGTACCGTAGCGTTTCGGTTTTTTGTGATTTTTCCAGATTCGGGTAATCTTCACATGGTTGAAACCATGTATTTTTGTGGTTGAAATACGGTTTTTGATCATACCTGGATTGATTTCGAAAATAGATTTTACTTTTAAATCGCAGTAAGAACCATTTTGAAGATCAAATTCCTTTGGGATTTTCTTTAAAAAAAAAGTGATCGGCAAACGAGACGGAATAAATAACCATATCCACTAAGTTGTTCTCCGGTTCTCCCGAGGATTGTGTTTTTAATTGGATAATTAGTTAATATGATTTCAAATAAAATTGTGAATTTTTTTTGTTATTTAAAATATTTTGTTGAATTTATAAATAGATTGAGGATATCAAAAATTTTGGGCACTTGAATTTTACAAATTAAGCGATTTAAAGTCATGTTTTTAAAAATTTATAAAAGAATTTAGTTAAAATTAACTTTAAAAAATGTCTTGAAAAATGCTATTTAGTCTATAAGTTAGACTACATACCTCAAGTCATGTTTTTTTACCTTTTTTTGGAGGGGGGAGGCGGGATTGATTGATGTTTTTTTTTAGTTGTGTTGGATAATTGTCACACTCATTTTATTGGCAATTAATTATTTGGACTAATTGTCACCTTCGGAACATGGGACTCACTGCCCACTCAAGGTAATGGCAAGGGTTTGGAAGTATACTAAATCCAGTGAGTTTAGTGTAACATAATGATCTGAGTTGGATCATTATATTCCATTTTGATGCATTTGGAGTGGAAAAGTTGAGGAATCATCTCACTAGATTGTTTTTACCGGCAGGACCCAACAAGGTCTAAAACCTTCCGGGAGTGTTTTGGAGCATCAAACGACATTTTTTGGAGGTAAAATTGACACTTTAGTGCTGCACCTTTCTATGTTATTCTACACACAGAGATCTTTCCAACGTCGCAAGAAGTGCGTCAATCGAAGTATGTATGCAAACGTTATGCCACTCAGAAGTTGACCTTCATGTTTTCACACCTATAGTTCAGGAGGATATCGTGCCAGCCCCATTATTCATGGAAAATGGGCTAGCCACGTGTTTGTGATGTAAAAGACTCTAGAAGATTCTATATTGTAACTCTAGTTAAGAGTTGATGTAGTCAAAATTAACTACTAGTAGGCTATCGGGTTGTGTTATAACTGGGCCACTAGCGGGAAGAGGAATTCCATTTTTTCGAGAGCATTTTGTTCCATAGCTGAAAAAATATAGTCAGGAGAGATAGGAGGTAGAACACACTGAGAGGATATGTGCACTGTAGTAGCCCACGGGCCACGGTCATTGCTTCTTTGTACCTGCAACCATATTTACAGACAAAGAAAGAGAGCGAATCGACCTCACCTTCCAGCTGGGTTTTCTCCCGAAAGGGTTTCTCAGAGAGCATATCTTGTTTCTTATGTGTGTGTGAGCTTATTTTTTCATTCTCTACTTTTCTGCATAATTTATATTCACATGCATGCACTAATTTCAGTAAAATCTACAAATCTAGAATTTTAATAAAATTGTAATAGTGTAAAAAATGGTATTTTAATATATTATTATCAGATCTATTTTGATGAATTGTCCAATGGAATATCCACGGTAGTTTACGAATCACAGAAATATCAAAATGGGCAGCGTTGGAGTAATTGTCACTCTTACCTCATTGGGAATTAAACCCTGGAGAAGGCATCCTTCTCAACATTCCAAAATTGGTTCAATTTTTCACCAAATGTGAGTTGGTCTGTGTTTTATCCCTTATATGGACATCTTACATGTGTTGCATGGGAAAAATACCCAAGCAAACTTATTTTCTAATGAAGCTATAAAAGAGAAAGAGGGTGATATTTTAATTAACACTAAGCTATATCATCAATCTATACCTCATTGCCTTCCATTTCAAATTGAGTGCAATCAATACCAACATAAGGGGCTAGGATCCAAGTAGATTTCTCATTAGGCTTTACACGAGTCATTCACCATCATAAGGCATGTGCACTCATGTACCCAGCTTGTGGTAGGATATTATGTATAATCAAGTATCACTTCATGTAACAGGTCCATTGTGATGCAATGAGGGTAGAGAAGGTGGTAGTTGCAATTGTGACAAGGAATCATTAATTGTTGGCCATTATGATGCATTCAAGGATATTACGTCATTTAATTGTAACCTACACATTGTTTATTGAATGGTTCGTCTCCTCCTTAGTGGATTGGGGCATTCCTCTATCATTTGACAACCCTCTCTTCTTGCAAATGCTTTACTGTGCAATTCCCAAAATGCGGGGGTCTCTCCAACATCATGGAGAATTAATTGAAGATTTACAATACACTGTGCAACATATCCAAGTCTGAATTGATGTTTTGGTAGCTCAAGATGCAGTGACCTTGGACATTCTAATACAATAGTCATAAGTCCTCCACAAATTTGAGGTTGAGAATGATCTTCTTCGTTTCAAATTAGATTTCCTTTCCAATCTCTTTTAGAGGTTAAAGAGCTTAGATTACATTTTAGAAAATGAAAAGTCAAGGCACTTTACCACCTAGCTTCCAAATTTGAACATAAAAACACAAACTACAAATCATGCAACCTCTCACACAACTAATAAAAACATTAACCTAAATTAATTTAGAAAATTTCCATATTCTAATAAAATTTATATTATTAAATACTTTTATAAACCTTTTTTTTAATGGTAATGAAGACTTCAATATCTCACACAACTAATGAAAACATTAATCTAAATTAATTTAGATATTTTCCAAATTCTATAACATATAAAGTTTATATTATTAAATATGTATGGTTTTGCACTTTTATGAAAATTTTTTTTAATGATAATCAAAACTTTAATATCCCACTATAGATTTTTGGATAATCAGCACTCTAATATTCCATTATAGATTTTTGGATAATTGATAAAACACTGAAATTTTTGGATAACTGATAAACGCTGAAATTTTTATTAATATAATTTTTAAATTATATTTAATTTTATTAATTTTATTTTTTGGTAAGTTAGTACCCACGGGGATTGGAATTGGTGACTTATCTTATGGAATGTCTTAAGAGTGCATTTTTTTACAGTTGAACCAAAGCTTTGTGGGCGAAAGGTGAGCTGGCTTGGCCCAGATTCTGTTTTTTCTCGCGACTAGTCAACGTCCTCGCTCAGATTCGAGCACAAGACCTTACCGTCATGACGAGTCCGACTTTACCAACCAACTGCCTCCGCCAAACTTCTTAATTAATTAATTAAAATTGTTAATACACTGAATTAGATTAATTGATTAATCTTTTACAATAGATACTTCAAATCTTAAGAATTTACTATATACACAGTTTGGTGGATTAAAAAAATAATTTGAAAACTTTTTGTAAAACTTTTAATAATAATTTAAAGGAAAAAGGGGAAAAAACACTCCCATCCAAGTTTGTAACTCCCCATATGAGTAATCTTAATCACTACTAGTAAAATAAAATTTCTAGAATCTTTGTCGGGCCTTTGCTCTCATGTTTTCCACCTTGCTGCCTAAATCTAAATGTGTCTGATTTCACTTGGAGTCATAAAAGCAGAGTTAACATGCTAATGATTACGTTTGCAAGAACCCGCAGATTTTTTACAAGTCACATCTAGAATAAAATTAATGAAAGGATAAGTAGGATAAATATTTTTAAGAGGTATGCAGAGTAATTTATTCTGCAAGTATGTGATATATAAGTAATTTTGACTGATGAAGGTTTTATGATCATTCCTATATATTCCTATGTAGATCTATGCAGTAGATTTCTGTAGTGATACTTAAGGGTGAGGTAGTGATATTATAAGGGTTATAATAGTAATATTTGGAATAAGTTCCATGTGTAGGTTCTAGAAAGAAAAATATTCTTAAGAGTACTTTCGAATGGGGTGAGAAGTGATCACCTCACTTAATGAGTGAGATTGGCATGTTACCCTGTTAACTATGATGAAGATAGATGGTATATTACTCAAGTGCAAGGGAATGGTATGTATGGTAGTTATAGTTCCTCCATGGAGCTATAACTACAAAACAATTGAACTCGATGTCATCATTCTTGGTCTTATCTCATCTTAAAGTATGTTTCTTGGGTTGTAGTCTAGGTGGCCTTTTCCTACATCGAGTTTGCTTCAACTCTTTCTTTTCTCCAACTATCACAGACACTATCAGTGGTTGCAGTTCTTATGCTTCCAACCTACATCAACCCTTAAGTTTGAGTTTGAGGTCCTTCTCACTAACTTGGTATTTGTTATGTTTCCCCTAACATGCAAGGATGGCGAAGCAAAGGGCTCATGGTTAGTATGGTGGTGGAGGTTGAGGGTGTCAAGGCAACTCTAAAGCTCACATGAGGGTAGAGACCTCTACTAGATTAAACAAGGAACAAGCTCTAGTGAAGGTCTAGGATGAGCTTCAGGACTTTGAGGAGGATATCGTTGTGGCCAGGAAATATCTATCGAACTTTGAGGTGCTCGCATACATAAGATATTGGGTGCTTGATTGGGACATACATGTGGCAAGTAGAATCAATACTTGCTTATCATAGACTTATATTGGAAAATGAAGATGTTGTTGAGATGTGTTATCATGGACAACAATGATATTGTTAAAGAAGAAACATTGTTAATGTTGGATGAGGTAGTGCTCCATAAGAAGGAAATGGGGGCATGGCTCAAGTGGATTGAAGCCAATGTTGCTCTTGGCTCGAGCCTGAGCAATTTCATTCATGATAACACCACTCCTGTCAAGGTGAATGTCACACTTCTTGATTTCTCTCATATATTATTTTTTTCTGCTTAGTTTTTTGGTTTTTCCAAAGCTCTTATAGTTGAGTTTCTTTTTTTAGTCCATAATTATACAATCCTTAATTTTAAGTACCAATATTTGAAATAAAAAAATAAAGTATCAACATTTACAGTATTAATAAATCTAAGATTCACCTTAACAATCATCAAACATATGACAAAATATTATATTAATTAACTTGACTAATTAATCTAATATGTAATTTATTAATTCACTTATATCTCCAATCTAGCAGGGGCTTCAACAAGCTTGCTTAGCACCGCACACGCAGGCAGACTTGGCCTTGCTAAGTGTCTCCTTTGTCAATTTCTCAAAACTTCTTTATGTGAACCCAGCGATGAACCCATACACGAACTTACTCCCACGTTCTCGCATCAAACAGCCTTTTTCGCGGCTTCCCTCGCCTTTTACAGCCTTGGCGTACCATAGTGGTTTGGCGAACCTCTGGCGAACTTTCAAGACTTTGAGAATGAAAAACAGTGTCTTAGAAGAAAATTTAAATGTACAAAGTAACAATACTTAACAATGCGGAATTCCTGAAAAATACTTCTCTCTTTATTGATATCAGATTGATATTCCAGAGCAAATTACAGGACTCAGAATATATGTCTGGAAATCAAGATCTCCTTTCAGAGATTGACTTCAGTGGCATTTACCAGACTTAGGCTACACAATAAATGTGCGAGCTCTACTGGAAGCTTCCTGGCCAGTTGCAGACTCTGTCTCAGAGTTCTTTACAGAACACACAACACACTGACAGACTTAATTACAGACTCAATCTATGATCAGGCCACTTTAGGTTCTTGCCTATGCCGAGCACATAGACACGCAGGGTTCTCTAATCACCTAAGACTGGAGACTAAGATCCGTGTTGCAAGCAGATTGCGAGATTTTGCGCAGATGCAGAGCAGGGAACTCAGACTCGACTCAAAACACAAATGCAAGACTCCAAATGTCGATGCCTCAAGAATGAGCTTAACCCTCCTTATATAGGAAATGAAGGGGGGACAAAAATTCCTGTAGAGCCATCGGATTATTGACAAGTGGATGGCGAATCATCGCTTTCGAGTAACACCGAGGTGACATCCGCGCAGAGATTCGGTCCTTCCGACACATGTGACAGTGTGTGGGTACTACACAGTGGATACCTTTAATGTCCAAGGCCCACGAGGAAACATAATGATAAGTACAAAGAGGATGCTTTTCTGAACAGGTAAAAAGCCCTCGGGAAAAGACCTGTCACTGTGAACCCGTGACTGGGTAATCATACATAATGGATACTTTTGTTTTAGCGGAGCCCATGAGAACTGCTTGTACTAGCTACATCAGATTCTTCCAAGATTTTTATTCCTCCTGTAATTTGCTCTGGAATATCAATCTGATATCAATAAAGAGAGAAGTATTTTTCAGGAATTCCGCATTGTTAAGTACTGTTACTCTGTACATTTAAATTTTCTGCTAAGACACTGTTTGTCATTCTCAAAGTCTTGAAAGTTCGCTAAACCACTGAGGTATGCCAAGGCTGTAAAAGGTGAGGGAAGCCGCGAAAAAGGCCGTTTGATGCGAGAACGTGGGAGTAGGTTCATGTATGGGTTCATTGTTGGGTTCACATAAAGAAGTTTTGAGAAATTGAAAAAGGAGACACTTAGCAAGGCCAAGTCCGCCTGCGTGTGCGGTGCTAAGCAAGCTTGTTGAATCCCCTGCTAGAAATTGGTATCAGAGCCAGTAGTCAAGGTTGACTGTCGAATCTGGTTTGAGAAAAGGTCAGTACTTAATCCTTTTCCTCTCTTTATAAGTTGATATGGACTCAATGAGGAAATCTGTTTCTTTCTGAGAACTTGAAGAACAAGATAGGGTCACCCAAAACCCTCTCAGAGACATGTTTGCATCTTCTTCAAGTAGAGTATTAAATCAATCAGAGTTGTTGTATGAAGAGGTTGAGCCTCAAGCCAAATGGGTTCTACCAAAGATATCTGCATCTGAGGTTTATGCAGATCTAAGTGTGTGGCATCTCAAGGCTGCCACGAGAATCACAATAAAAGAATCCATAAGTTCTATACAGGAAAACTCTGGTTGTGTCCAGACCATTCCGCTGTTAAATCCCAAACAGCTCCAAGCAGAAGCCAAGAAATTGGGAACGAAATTCCTACATCTAGGATGTATACGGGTGGGAATCAATGCCCTAGTCCATCCGGGACTAGATACGTATGTGTTAGCCATTGTCCGTGACCTAACCCATAACAAATATACAGATTCCCTAATAGGAGGAATAGTTGCGCCATCGTCCAATGGTCCAGTTTGGTTTGACTGTTACCCAAATTTCTTTGTATATGTCTACGATGAGACATTGAGCGATATATTACAATTTCAAATCCAAACATCTAGATTTGACGTGAGAAGAAAAAGAAACAATATCGCTATACAGACCAGAGGATGTTTCCATCATACAGGTACTATGTTTCCCGCAGTCCTCCATGCCCCCAGCAGAGATTCAAAAACTAGTGTCATAGTCATGACAGATCCCAAGAAACAAAAGGTTGAGCACCAAGCCATTAAGTGGGAGGATCTGACTTTTCCAGAACACTGGGTAGTACCAAATCCAAAACCCATCTCTGGTCAGAAAAAAACTTCTGCAACTATCACAGAAGACCAATCCACTGCCACTCTGTCTTTTCCAAGAAGATCTACAATAGACAGGCGTAGGATTGAATATGAATGTAAAAAGTCTTCCTGTACATTCCACCCAGTTTGTCAGATACTGCATGTTCCAGTCTTGTAAATTCTTGTCAGCATCTTTCTCTTTTTGAATTTGCTCAGTTAGTTAATTTCCAGCCGATTTCAGCTGCATGTCCTCAATGTCAACAGCAAGTAAACCTGAGTTAGCTTGCATATCTGGTTATTCATAAGAACCACAATGTTAGGACTGGTGAAGCTCCTCCGTCTACCTCTGTCACCCCCTGTCCTAATCCCAAATGTACAAACATCCCGTTTCCACATGAGGATGAACATGTTCTTATGATGCATCTAGTGCCAACACTAGAAAATGAAGACCCTAGGTTAACTGCCATCTTTACAAACATGAGGCCTGCAAATTCTCCTAAGTATGGACTTGGATACTTGAAGAAAAAGATAGATTGATCCCTGAATGTAGATTTAAAGATCTGCCAAAAGACTGCAAAAGACCATCAGTCCCTGAAATCCATAAGTTTTACACTTTGATGGATGGATGTTCTAAACATCAGATCCCTGCTTCATGGATGAAATAGATGTTGAACTAGGATATTTATACACATCCCCAGGCTACTGAATTTGGTCTTTCACACACTCCTGGAGAGAAGATAGCATTAGCAAATGAATGGAAAGCTTTCATGGAAAAATAAAATGTTTGGATTTCTTTTTATTCATGGAAGAAAGCTAAAGAATCAAATAATGTTTTGATTAATGATTCTACATCATCTTCTTCACATTCTTGGACAGCCACAGATGGTAGAAAAATTGAGACTTCTACCTCATATCCTCCTTTCAAAAGCATTGTGTTAGGAGAAGGTCATAATTCAGCCAATGCTTGTCCTTTAGTTCAGAAGGATACTGCTGCAGTAGTTGCTGAAGGTAGAATTCAGAAAGTCAATGAACAAGTCAATTGGACTAATACTGCTCTCACTGGCCTGGAGAAAAATGTAGCAAAAGCTGCCACAGTCAAAGATCGAATTGATAGAGTCCAAGTCTCTATCAATGATGTGAATAATGTTTTAAATTCTGTACAGTATAATTCCTCTGTTGCTAAATATTACTCTTTAGAATCTTTTAAAAAGATTGATGAAGTAGAGAATTGTGTCATAGAAAATTCTATCTCTACTCGGCAATTAATTTCAAAACTATCTGACAAAGTAGATAGAATGAGTTTGAAGAAAGTAGATAAACCTATACCAGCTTCCTTTTTGCATAAGGGAAAAGCCATTCATACTCATGAACTTAGTGAAAGCCCTGTCTCTAAGTTTGCTTTTCTTCTCCCTAAAGAAGTTGATGCATTTGAAAATAAACAGCAATCTGAAAAGATATCTGCCAAAACCCTCATCTCCGAGTCTAATACAGAACATCAAGTTCTTCCTATTTATGAGGCACTTGAGCCTCAGTTCACCAGACATCCTGCCCCTAATCTATATGGAGTTGGAAAGATTCCCCCAAGGGAAATATTTCATGCAGATAGTCATAAAGAATGGAATTTAGATAATCTGACTACTGCACAGATCAGGCAAATGCTTGATCAAATGATTACAGAATATAGGCTCATGTGTGTTGCAGGCAAGACTGAAGTTGAATCCTGCAAAACTTTAATGCAGTGTTTTATAGGAACACTTTCTAGGTGGTGGGAACTTGAATCCTCTCCTGCGATGATTGAGAAAATGGAGAAGGAAATTTTAAAAGATGAGAATGCGGATATTATGTTTCATCCCGATGGCACCCCTCAGAATAATATGATTGGTGCACTGACTGCTATGATCCAAGAAAATTTTTGTGGCGTTGATATTACACTGTCAGACAAGCATGAAATGATTTTAATGAATCTGAAGTGTAGGAATATCAACCAGTTTGAAGACTTCCACAGAGACTGGATACAACGGATCTATCTGGTCAAAGAACCAAAGAATATTCTGTGGAAACAAGTATACCTTGCAGCACTTCCATCCAAATTAGTTGATATATTAAAGCTGCAATAAGTCTTCCCCTTGCCTCTTGAAGTTTATCTATGGGGAGAAATCTATTCTATTATCACTAAGGTGTTGATAACTCTTTATACCAGCTCTAAGATGACAAAATCTATTAATAAATTGAACAGATTGCCTGGTACCAAATCTTTCTGCAGTAAGTATGGTATAACCATTGATGATCCTTTGGTTACTCGCAGGAAGACAAAAAGAAAAGAAAAGAAGGCTCAACGCAGAACCAGAGCCTCCACTTACAGACTGAGCACTGAAAAGAGACGTGAGCTCAGACCCCAGAAAAGGAAAACATCCAAAGGAAGAAAGGAAGTCGATGGATCCATGATATGATGTATTCTACCTGCATGGCAGCTTCAAAAGAAGCTGAAAGATCTCTATCTGAAGATTTCTGTGATCTTGCTATTATTGGTACTAGCGGTAGCAACAGATCAAATATCTTCAGTAAATCCTATGCTATCAATAAGACACGGTACCCAGGAAAAGATTGGCTGGCTGAATTCCGCATGTGGCTAGGTGATGATCCTAACTTGCTT